>JAMPIV010015957.1:0-24801 GCA_024509875.1 Oreohelix idahoensis
GGGCGTTTATGTGAATATGTATGATCTTTTTACCATTATGGCGGCATTAGCAGCAGCACATGTCGTTTTTGTTCTTGATGTATAAATTCCAGCTGTTTTTATTTTCAGGAAGCGATCCTCCGTTTAACAGAGGGATTTTCAAATATCCGAAATCACTGGGCCTGCCTTTATTTTCTCCTGGATTCAAATAACATGGCATAAATTTCCGATCTATATCATTAAGTCAAGCTCGAGAATTTTAAATTAATCTTATCTTGTCCTAGCTCCGTTATACATTAAGATAGAGACAGCGAAAGAGAGTGCGAGAGAGAGGGAGGGGGGAGAGACACCCTTAATCAAAACGGCAGACCCGTTCGTATGATCGTGAATAAAATTTGCCTGTGTGATTGATTTAGCAGAGGGGGAGCAATTTGTTCAACGGGTGATAACTCATTCCATCCTCAAGAGAAAGATATCAGGACTTCCAGAAATTGTCTCTCTCGATTGATTTCTTCATCCGCGACAACATTGCGCGGTTTGTAGAGTTTTCTTGCTAAAACTTTAGCATTCCCAGCAAAACGGTCCGATTCTGTTAGAAAAATTGATGAGTTAAATACGACCATTAGATCGATGGATCGCATTATTCATTGGGATAATATCAATTTTAAAAAAAAATATCATGTTCTTGGTGTAAATAAATTACGCCTTTTTCCCCAATGAACTATTTTTGTGTTCATTTTTTTTTTCGCTAGGAAGGTTATTTCTATTTGGTTTTAATACATTACGTTGTCATGTTGTAAAAAATTATGATGTTCGCACGAATTGCTTTACAATGTAAATGTTGTTAATTGAAAATGTATCAAGTCAGTGAAGCGGTGTTTCAAATATAATCATTTTCCTTTTGGATCGTGAAGAATATAGAATGAACACTGCAGCCGGTCCCCTTGCAGAAAGCCTGCACCAAGCGTTCACATGCTCTTGCAGCGGTGTTGTCTTTAGCTATATGTTTGACATGATGAGGTTGCCAGCCTCATACACAACCTCATATTAGTCGTCTTGATGGAGCAGTAGCGTATTCGTACTTTATCTCATCAGAGGCCCGCGCCAAATACTAGGGGCAACATATAATCATCCTTGATACTAAATATCAGCTTCGTGACAAATAAAGCAAACATGCCCCAAGGATTGAAGGATACAAGAGAGAGAAGTGGGAATGATGAATCAACAGCTGAAATACCTGAATTTTTCAGGCCAGCTGAACGGAACTTATCAGACGTATAGACAATAGTACAGAAATCTTACATCAGCACGGACTAACAATAGGCAGTGCGGCATACTTGGCTCGAGGACAGAAACATCATCTCCCCACTACCCTTCACAGTGAACATGGAAAGAAGGAATAAGTAAGTACAGAGGTGGATCTACTATGAAGCTTGAGCTTCCGGGCCACAAGTCAAAATGAGTGAAAGTTCTAATAATACTTTTCTTTCCCATCCCCCAAGACTTTTTTTTTTTAAAGGGGTCCCTCCAAGTGTTCAAGCTTCAGGGTCACTAAAAATGTAGATTCGCAACGGAGTAAATATGCTAGACGGGCTGTGATTTATAAAATGTGGACGGAGTAGAGGTGCATCTATGGTAGGAAATTCTCTACATAAAAAGATATGAAAATTCACACGACGAATAAGGCGTGTGGCAGCTCTTTACCAGCAGATCAATAGTGAACTACCTGTACAGATAAGATGTTAGAAGATCTCAGCCGGGATTCTTTTACCTGAGCTGGAAATAGCTGTATTTCACAGTGTTCTCAATTAGATTTTCAACCAGTGTACACGAGGGGAAAAAAAAAAATGGATTGACCTGCCGGTTGTAATCGCAATGGGGTGTACTATTACAGCAACGCTATTCGTGGAGGTCCAATAGAACATACTGCAGTAGAGGAGTGAATTGTTAGAGACTACATTATAGTCGTTCTAGCTTCGAGAGATGTTGGGATAAATTCCCTTCCTCGCTGCCTTTGCCTCCCATAACTCAAGACTAGAGTCAGGTACCCATTTATAGCTGGGGAGTCTAGAGCGTGACGCCACCGTATTTCGAACTCCGTACCTTTGCCGTGAGATTCCAGCGCATTAATCACTTTGCCGATTGATCGCTTCCATAATTAGTGATGGCTTTGCAGGTAATTCTCAATGTGGATAAAGGATTTGTGATAGGTCGAAAGCTCGATGGACTTTGCCTCATACCACCACTTTAAAAATTCACGGATGTCATCAATGAATACATCAGATAAATACCCGGTCCAGAATATTTTATCACGCTTGAATGATCTAAGCAGCTGGTTCACAAAAAACTTCACATCAAAGAAATGCATCAAACTATCAAAAAAAAGTCATACAAAGTCATAATCATGGTACTAAAGCAATGAACCCAAAGCGTCATTGTTGAGGATTGTTGCATGGTTTGCAAGCATCTGGGTTTGAGTTCGATTCGGATGGTTGCATCATGAAACACCTCGGCTGAATAAATAAATGAAATATACCGCGTATATCGATGCATGACGCTTTAGACATAGTAACGAGAGTCGTTGTGTGGCCTTCAAGGCAGATGGCAGTGTTTCAAAATATGTGGCATGGCCACTTAGCCAAAGTGTTTTAAAGATGTGGTATAACCACTCAAGTGTGATAGTGCATAACTAGGAAGTTATATTTAAAGCAGAAATAAAGAATGTATTAGGACCCTTGAGTCTGAAAATATAAGACGACGGCAATATTAGCCGCAATAATTTATGATTAACGTAAGTCGTAAAATATGAAACGCAGTTAGAATATGTAGTGCTGATTAAGCCTGGCTTTGAATGCCAAAGTAAATTTTTATATTAGACAGTGTATCTAATAGAACTAGCAGAATGTTTAATTCTGTATAAACACAAGAATTATGCCAAACAGTTTTGGTGGAAAAATAATCGAACGTTAATTATAACGATAATGTATCGGACAAGCAATGGCTGTGAAATATAGACTTTACGCTATAATGTGCTCTTGATGTGAACTATATTAAGTATTGTCTGTGGTTCATAATGGAAGAATGAATACATATTAAATTATTATGTCGTCAAAAAACTGGTCTTATTCGATAACGTATTCAAGGTTCCAGTTATGACTGTTTTTATGAAGAATGACCATTGACCTTCAAATGAATACACAAGTTGTCACACTGGTAATATGAAATGAAATGATATAACACGGTCATTCAAATATATATGAACTTTTATTGAAAGCACGTTTAAAATGCAATTACTTGAAAGAAGTATCAACATAATCCATGGTTGCAATCAATATCGATACCGGGTGGAACACAGAACAGACGATCAAATAATTGTACGAAACATAATACTAGACTAACCCATTTAAATCAGTGAAAAGCCCATAACAGTCATTGAAGAACATGTCAACAAAATATTGGTAATTATAAGGTAAAGGTAGTTCCATAGCAGATACTGCCATAGGAGTATGAAGTGTTAGAGACTTCACTATACTAGGTCCAGCATCGAGAGGTGGGATGACCAGGTCCCTTCCTTGTTGCCTTTTCCTTACCTAACTCAAGAGCAAAGTTAGGTACCCTTTTACAGCTGGGTAGTAGACCGGGGCGTGATGCTCACCACATTACCCCTAGTGTGCCAATGGTCAAGAAAATATGAGCCTAACACCATATTCCCAATGTGCCTCAATGGGCGTGTAACCGGATCTTTTACATTTTTACCCTTAGTAGACTGGAGCGTGTCGATACGGTGAGATTTAGCACCTTTGCAGCGAGAAACCAGCGATTTACCTTCTTTGTCAATCGGACACAGTGGTAAATATACCACTTTAAAATACAAACAGGATGTACAACAAAATAAACAAGATTATAGCCAGAAAACTGCAGAGCAACATACCGAAGCAGATTCATAGAAAGCTCAAAGTATGGAACCTTCAGTGCATGTTGATTCTCAGCGCAGATGAAAAAAGGAGTTAAAGAAAACTCGGCACACAACGTTACAACAGGACAGAATCTGATCACCAGAAGCCGTACTCCATCATATAAGCATTTCGATCTTTTTACCTTCTTGTCGTTAAAGGGCGCTGAGCCTACTTGGGTCATGGCCCCCAACTGTCGTCCGCCTGTTTATCCGGTCAAGAAGACTGTTGGACCTAAAATCAGGAAACGCGTAATGGCACACATGTAATTAGGGATGGCCTTATCTTCTTCTTTGATCATTATCAGCTGACTGACAAAGCAGTCAGTAGCCATCACACCTAGTAACGTCTTGCAGGGCAGCAACAAACTGTCTCCTCTTTGCTCGGTCGACGGCCCTCCTTCGTGCAGTGCCCCAACTCTGGTTCATGCTTTGCATCTCACCAGGTTCTCCGCCAGGTTGTTGTTGTTTTGTCGACCTCTCTTTAGCCTTTCTTCTGGGGTCTATTGCACAGCAGTTCTTGTGATGGTGTCGGGGTCTGTTCTAAGAACATGGCCAACCCAGTTCCAGCCTCAGTCCACAATGATGGTGTGCATATCTATTTGATCGCTCTTTTTGAAGCAGTTCTTGGTTGGTGATGATATTCGGCAACAACAAATTTGAAGAATTTTCTTTATGCAGGATGTATGCAAAGAGGACAATTTGGACATTTTCATTTTGCTTACTCTCCAGCATCCCGCACCGTGCAGGTCCAAACTACGCACCTCTCGTATAATCTTAAATTGGCGTTTGTGCTGTACTGAGACGATTTCCAGATGTTGTTTAGATTGGGAAAGGCTGTTCTGGCTTTAGTCATTCTGTAATTGATGTCTTTGCTCGTTCCACCGTCTTTTGTTACTGTTTTCTAAGTATGTAAATGTGTTTGTATTTTCTTGCTTTTGGTCCCTTATTTTAATGAGCTCATGATTTTTTACATTTAGTGTAATGATTTCTCTTTTCTTCAAGGCCGGCCTTGACCTTATCGGGCCCCGTGCTCTCAGAGGGCTCCGCACTCGGGTTTCACCTGCAGCTTAGAAAAAAAAAAAAGAACGAACATTATTTCAAATTCAATACCAAGAATATATGATATTTACATTGTATAAAAAATAAATCTGTAGGCCTATATATATATATATATATATATTGATAGAACGTCTCATTGACAGAGTGTTTAGTGCACTGGTATCTCGCGGAAAAGGTGTCAAGTTCGATTAACGGTAACACTCTGCAGTCTACCCAGCTGTAAATGGGTACCTGACTCTGCTCTTTAGTTAGGGAAGAACAAAGCAGCGAGGACGGGAACTGGTCAACCCACCTCTCGATGCTGGACCTAGTATAGTGAAGTCTCTAACACTACACTCCCCTACTGGGTGCATGGAGGCATATCTGGAGTCATCCTAATATGACCATCAGCGATGCACAATGCTACAAAATACATACATGGAAGTGAACCTATGTCTGTGAGGCTAATTACACCTTCATTGACTCTTGAAATCATCCACACACTTCCAGGGATTCCCCCTGTGGTGAAACTTGCACACTAAGCTTGGAGAAGTCCATTGATGCTTGCATAGAATAGAAGGATTGAAATGGTATGACAAGATCACTAATGTGGAACTAATGACAAGATCACTAATGTGGAACTAATGACAAGATCACTAATGTAGAACTGATGACAAGATCACTAATGTGGAACTGATGACAAGATCACTAATGTGGAACTGATGACAAGATCACTAATGTGGAACTGATGACAAGATCACTAATGTGGAACTGATGACAAGATGACTAATGTGGAACTAATGACAAGAACCAGACAAGCACCAGTGGAACAAGAGATGAGAACACGGCGCTGGAGATGGAAAGGACACACATTGAGGATACCTGTTGATAGCATTACCAGGTAGTCCTTGTCTTGAATCGCGAAGGTAGTAGATGTAGAGAAAGATCAAAGAACACACGGAGAAGAGAACTGGAGGCAGACAAGAAGGTGAGAAAGACCTTGAGGTGATAGCAGGTAACAGGAAAACATGGTATAAATTTGATGAAGGCCTAAGCTCCTTGGGGAGTTGACAAGTAATTTATGATGAAGTAAACAAGCAAGGAAAACGAAAGAGAGGCCGACCAAAAAACAACCTGGCGGAGGACTGTGGAGGCTGAGATGCAAAGAATGAACCAGAGTTGGGGCACTGTACGAAGGATGGCCACCGGTCGAGCAAAGTGGAATTTAAATTTGTTGTTGCCCTACAAGACGCCACTAGGCGTGATGGCCACTGACTGCTTTGACGGTCGGCGGCTAAGGATCAAAGAAGAGAAGAAGAAACAAGCAAAACATGACGAGTCTGAATAAGTTGTACTCTGCTGCTTGTCCTGATAACGTCACCATGATTACGTCACCATGATTACGTCACCTATTCTTATGAAGTCATTTTATTCCTTTCAACTCCATTTCTACTTCATTGGATCGGTGTAGTCACATTTACCATGACGTATGGTCAATAGTCAATGGTCAATGGTCAATGCAGCATGAAAACAATTGAAAAGCCAGCGTGCTTTTTTAATGCGTGTTCAGCTTAGCCTTCATGGAGCAGTGCGCGCCTTTTCCTTCTGTCCCGAAAAGTTGGCGAGATTTTTCATTGTTTTTTTTTACAGACATTTCAGTAAGACAATACTTGCGTGTGTGTATATATATATATATCTGTCATCATATTTTGGTTCCCTGCGTAGCACTGGCTTTCAATAAATACACTTTAAGCTCTCTTGTCCGTTCAAGGTCATGTGTTATTTTGGTCTGTTCTGTTCCTCTTACCCTGGGGATTATAAACAGGAACTAACTCGTCATGTTATCAGTTGGTTTTCTCAGTCTGTGTCGAGCTCAATGCCAGTGAGTCTTTTCCTCAAACATACACGCATATATATATATATATATATATATATATATATATATATATATAATATATATATATATATATATATATATATATATATATATATATATATATATATATATATATATATATATATAATATATATATATACTACTGTATATATATATTATAGTATATCGATATAATTATGCTATAATTTCGGTGAGTGTTTTAAAGTGTACTCACTACTCGCAGACCTCTAGCTGGCACAATTATAATTTGTGAATGACGCATACAGCGGTATTTACATGAGCATCGTTTCGTGACTGTTCGGATTGTCTTTCCTTGCTCTTGTCCTCATGCTGTAGGTATAGTTTTTAGAAATCGTGAAGTAATTGGATATGTTTACCCCGTCATGTTTGACAGCCTACTGCATGCCTCAACGATCGCTTTCTTACACAACTGTTTGTCTTTTTTTAGCGTTACCCAGCTTCAGATATTCGTTCTTATCCTAGATAGCTTTTCCTGCCATCACGCATACCTTTACTCAACATCTTACTCCGCTCGGTCGGTTCAACTATCAGTAAATTATTCAGGCCCTTCTGTATTCCGTTTAGCGTCCTTTTATTTGTGGTCATCATCATAATTATAATCATCATTATTATCATCGTCGTAATCATCATCATCAATCATCATCATTTTCCTTTGCGCTCCGAGCAAAGAGCCACCACTGCAACTTATCCCGCAAGAAGATTGCACAGAACAGTTGCACCTCTTGCAATGGTGGTTTCTGAGGCAATTAGCTTCACATCAGTGTTTCTCAAAGTGAGCGGTGTCGCCCCCCTAAGGTACGGTGGGATTAACTAGGGAGCACATAGAGGCTGGGGCCAACCGCTGTTCTAAATGATGCTTTTTAAAAGGTACCGTACTGTAGGTAGCACTGGGAATGCGTTGTTGGAGCCAAGGTGGTGGTGGCACGAAAATGTTTGGAAATCACTGCTTCACATGGTGATGTTGCTAACCCCATGCCAAATCTTATATTAGTCGCCTTGTACGACATGCTTGATCGTGCAGTAGCTATTCTTTCTGTGTCTCGTCAGAGACACCAGGAAACTAGACGGGATTTTTATTTTTGTTAGTAGAAATATATTTATAATATTTGTGCTAATGCAGTTTTGTCACTTGGTATCGTGGCTCTTTGTTATATGCTATGCGGACTCACCAAGAATTAGAGTTCTTTTGCTGTAGTCGATTTTTCTGTAGTCGATTTTTCTGTCCAAGAATTCATTCATGGTTTGATTTTTCTTTTCGCGCTGCTAATGATTCAATGTGACCAGCAATGCATCTGGCCTCCTTGCAAAAAACGTGCCCCAAATTATACAAGGTCTGTTGTAGCGGTGTAATTTATATTACATGGTTAGGTTACCGAGTGGCGTCACTAGGGTTGGTGTCACCCAGTGCGGTAACTCATGGTGTCACCCCCATGGACCTCCTCCCGTAGCAGACCATACAGAATCCTTAGTAATGTTTTTTGTACTAATGTTACTCGTAAATCGGAATTCCCGTATATCATTGAATGTAATGGCAATGGTAGTGACATAAACAACTAGCAAAAATAAAAATTATACCTTTAAATTACAATATCATTTGCACAGCCTAAATGTATTTACATTTACATAGTTTCATGTGGTTAAAGTGTGTTCTGTACAAAAACAATAGAATTCGAAGTAAAAAACGTTTAAAAACTACGTCAAAATTATGTTTCATTTTAACGTTAGTAACTACATGGATATTTTTATAAAACAATAAATTTCTGATGAAACACTGCACAACAATTTAATAGACAGTCATTTTAGTGTCACCCCGTCTGATGTTGTTACTCTGTGCGGTCCGCACCCCCAGCACCAACCTAGTGACGCCACTGTGGTTACCACCCCCCATGAGCACATACGTCTCCTCTTACGACATGCTTGAGGAAGCAGGGGTCCTATTATTTATTTGACTCCTCATAGACCCCCCCCCCCTTTCCCAGGAACCACACGGCAAAGGGTACAAAAATGATAACCATACAATATCATGTACGTGAGAGTAGGCTGTTTCCTTCCTGGGGGGGATCGAGTCCACCTATCTTCATACCAATGTTAATGGGTAGGCACTCAAGCCGCGTGCTAAGATATGACAAATTAACAGGTCGATTGAAAGCGTATAATCTTGAAGGTGTTAGTAACAATACAACCATTAACAGACATGCATGATTTTTACACATGGTGTTTGTTGATTTTGTCAATTATCCAGGCAGACTTTCAGATGTATAAATAACTGTTTAATAATAAATACGCATTTAAAAATTGATAAACATCACTCGGGTCCGTTGTCTAAGCAACTTTGGGGTGTGCTCCATCGCTAAAATAGCACGTCGTCTCTGTAGACTGAAATGGGCCACTATAGAACAACAAATACAGCGCCGAATGTATACTTAAATCAAGTGTTGTCGACTCGAGTGAATCGATTCGGGCTCGAGTCGGACGTAAGTCACCACATCGTCTCGACTCGAGACGACTTGAGATTTAGTTATTAACGACTCCAAACTTGCCAATTTTGGTTAAACGACTCGCCTTCCTCATTCATAATGTACTCTTTATTGAGCAGGAAAAAAAGTGTTCCTATTTTAATCGATATCACCCAAACAATTACAAAATTCCATTCTGCAGTCACATTTTACTTCATATTATCAGACATAATTGGACTGTTGCTAGACAACCATCTTGAGACCATCAGAACAATAATATTCTTTAGCGATGTAAACATTACCATCCCGCCTTAAAGGGAAATATACAGCGTGCATTTATAGACCTAGAAAACAAACTAGAGCGTGCTTCCTTAACTTGTAAATTCACTTAAGATTAAGATTTAGTGCTGATTAAGTGTATTATTCCATCCATTCCATAGTAGGCTGGGGGTGAGGAGGGGGGCGGCAGTATGCTTGGGAAGATAATATTTCTAAAATGTAATCCTGAAAAATAACTTTGGTCGAATAAAAAAGTCAGTTAATAAAATAGCAAAAGTATTAAAATATTATTATTATTATTTGTAGTGATCGATGTGATTGTTCGATATAAATGTTCGATAACATGCGATTGTGGCTATAAACAGTGTTAGATCTAAAATGAGGCTCGACTCGGACCTCCATTTGCGACTCGACTTGAAACCAGTGTTAGAGACTTGCGACTCGACTTCAGACTTGTACCAGGAGACTTGAATCTCGTTAGGAAATATATAACGACAACTCTGCTTAAATCTAGAGGATACTCTGCACACACACAATCACACAATACCCGGCAGACATACGCATTTAGGTTGTGCCAAATATATACTTAAGCTAGTTGATACGCGGTAGACACACATCACACTTAGACAACAATGTAGAAAATATAGCGGCAGCAGTCAAAAGAAAATAAAGCATGTCGAGCTGAAATAATTCATCACACGCCTCTGGAGTTTACGACTGTAGAAAGTTACCAGTAAAGGCGGTGAGGAACCCCCAGACATTCTCTTCTCTCTCTCTCTTCTCTCTCTTCTCTCTCTCTCTCTCTCACTCTCTCTCTCTCTCTCTCTCTCTCTCTCTCTCTCTCTCTCTCTCTCTCTCTCTCTCTGAATCTTATTTGTATTCTCTGTTGATAATACTGTAATAGCGTAATATTAGTTCCTATACATACCTACCTCACAACGGGCTGATCACCCGTTGCCAGTCACTTCGATTACGGAAACAACAGCAAATGGGTTGATTTGCCGTTGCCCTAAAGACGCCACTAGGCGTGATGGGAAACAATGGCAAAGAAAACCTATCTGCTGTTGCCCTAAGACGCCACTAGGCGTAATGGCCACTGACTGCTTTGACGGTCTGTGGCTAAGGACAGAAGAAGAAGAAGAAGACATACCTACCTACCTACCTGCATGCCTGGCTACCTACCCACCTATACACCTTCCTACCTACCTATTATCTACCTACCCACCAACTTACCTACATACCTACCCATCCATCTACCTACCCACCCACAATGCGCCTGTTCTATCTATCTATCTATCTATCTATCTATCTATCTATCTATCTATCTATCTATCTATCTATCTATCTATCTATCTATCTTTCTATCTATCTGGCTGTCTGTCTGTCTGTCTGTCTGTCTGCCTGTCTCTCTGTGTCAGCCTACCTATCTGCTTGTCTATCACTCTCCCACAGTCGTCACTTGTACATTTATTTGTAAATGTTTCAGACTTCGGTGTTCCCTCTTCCCCTCTTTATCCCACCTTTCTTCACTCTCTCGTTATCTTTAGTTTCACATTATTGTTTCTCTATCCTTCACAATGTCTTTCTGTGTGTTGTTCACACTATCTCTATCTCTTCCCCTCCCACTTCACAATGTCTTTCTGTGTGTTGTTCACACTATCTCTATCTCTTCCCCTCCCACTTCACAATGTCTTTCTGTGTGTTGTTCACACTATCTCTATCTCTTCCCCTCCCATTTCACAATGTCTTTCTGTGTGTTGTTCACACTATCTCTATCTCTTCCCCTCCCACTTCAAAATGTCTTTCTGTGTGTTGTTCACACTATCTCTATCTCTTCCCCTCCCACTTCACAATGTCTTTCTGTGTGTTGTTCACACTATCTCTATCTCTTCCCCTCCCACTTCACAATGTCTTTCTGTGTGTTGTTCACGCTATCTCTATCTCTTCCCCTCCCACTTCACAATGTCTTTCTGTGTGTTGTTCTTACTATCTCTATCTCTTCCCCTCCCACTTCACAATGTCTTTCTGTGTGTTGTCACACTATCTCTATCTCTTCCCCTCCCACTTCACAATGTCTTTCCTGTGTGTTTGTTCACACTATCTCTATCTCTTCCCTCCCACTTCACGTCTGATAATTTGTACTTTTCATAATTATAAGCCTAAATACCCCCGTTCCCCCGCCCTACTGGTGTATTAGTCAGCTCCCAGTGACTGTGCTAGACCCAACCGACCTGAGTCGTCAGTTGTGACCTGATGCGGTTAGCAAAATGTCACAAGCTGCCAGTAAAGTAGAAAGGATGACAGCACATTTGAATATTACAAATATTTAATATCATTCGTCAGAAATGGTCGTCTCATGTGGCGCGTCTCCGAGTTTTGATTACAAATTTCAATTAGCGTTTGTGTGTGTGCGTGTGTGCGCGCGCTTCGCTTTGTATTAGAGCATTTTATATTTATATCTAAGTATCATAAAGAATTTTTCAGTGGTATTTTAGTGCTACAAAGACAGATGGATATAAAAATAAAATAGATTTAGAGAGGAACTTCAGACAGCAGTCTAGAGGATAAACAAGACGTGGAGAGATCTTGACAGGATTCTTCTTCTTCTTCTTCGTCCACTCTCAGACGTCGTCCACTCTCAAACGTCGTCCACTCTCAGACGTCGTCCACTTGAATGTTCTCAAAGAAATCACTAGTCAGTTTGAGGCTATTTGAATCCCCGTAGAGCTGTTCCACGAAAGGAGCTGGCGTCGGCCATATGCACTTTCTCTGTACCACATATAAGGGGCAACTTTGAAGCAGATGTTCAGCAGTCATTTTATCAGTGCCACAGTTACACTGATCGGTATATCTTTAGCTTGTTGAATAGATGGTATCTCAATCTGTTGTGGCCAGTGCGGAATCTGAAGATTACCACTTGTTCTCTTCTGTTGAGCTAGTAGTAGGCATCATTTTGTGTGTGAATTGTTCAACCACAACCATTTTCGTTCAGTTATAGTGGAGTCGGAATAGCCATATAAATATAAGACCGTTCGGCCTGAGCTATTGAGTAGCATAGACTAGAACGTGATTGTGAAAAGAGCTACCAGGGTCTATCGGCCATCTTTCCGCAAGCCATGACTAGATTATTAGCTTGCTGCACAGTGAATGTGATGTGATCAATGATGTACTGTAACATGTACAGTCAGTGGCGTGTTTACAAATTTTTTTTCGGGAGGTAACGGTTAGGATCTATATTTTGGGATTCAGTCATGAAAGACCCCATCACTGTCGTAATTTTTACAAGATAGGTCTGAGATATTTAAGATCCTGTCCGAGCAGAGGTGATAGTGGTAACTATGTGAGAGTAAGGTGTAAGAAATAGTTTTTCTCACGAGGGTGATAGTGTAAGAGAAAGATCAGTCTCTGGAGTGAGTAATTTCTCTAATCCAGCCTATCTTTACGACTATATTTAAATCAGACGCACTTTCTCTCCTTATACAAAATACAAGTTACACTGCACCCACTTACACACAATTCTGTGACAAATACGCACAAACGTGAAAACAAACTATGGATAACATATATGGGCAGGGGTTGACCAACACGACAACTTAAGGTTTATTAAGTTTATTATCACTAGAAATTCACAACATCAAGCATATACATTAATAAAGCATGGTTTACAGACAAGTGAAATTAACCCAATCGGTACTCCCCTCTTGTAAAGGAAAAGATAAGAAGATCCCAACCGAGGTTAATTAACCCAAAAGACCAAAATTTAACAATAAGGGATGGAATAGTCAGTAAGGGAAAAGAACCAGTTCCTAATTAAACTATCCCATAAATACTCAGGTTAGTGAGAAAAAAAAACGATTTGTATGATGGTGGTAACAAAAGGAAAATATGTTTCTCTTTTTCTGTTCATTCATCCAGTCATACTTGGCCACACTCATATTCGCTTACCCAATAGTTGTCGCAGGTATTCCTTGGACACAAACACTAATAAGTACTCTGACTCTACAGTGTCAGATTATTTGCCAAATCCAGCCCCAGACTATCCTTGGTGCTGACTGCTTAAATAAGGTAGTCGCTGAAGTTGGTGCATTAATTATTGTTCCTGGATAATTCTGGTATCACTGCGTTTAGTTGGTTGGAATAAGTCTTAGTAGTGATGGGCACCGTAATAGACAAAGAAAATATATGGTTCCGGTGTTGTCTAGCCTATGGTTGCTGAGACACTCTGTTACGTTATGAAAATGTTAATGATAACAATTATCGGCTGTACTCTGAGTTGATGGCCGAGTCTGAACAGTGAGTTCTCTTGAGTATAATCCCCGTGAAAAAAACTACTGTCATATGTCAGATAAATATATATATTTTGCTACAGCTGGCCGATGCGATTGATATAAATAAAAAATCCGGTAATTTTCAGGTCCAGCTAATATTACAATTATTGTTTCTAGTTTGGTATCTCTCATGAATGAAGAAAATGGACCGCACAGGTCACAATACGAAGACTCAACAATATTATAATATCTCTGGATGCTTATAAGATTGTAAGACCATAAGAATGCTAGTTCGCTGGGTTTTTGATCAGCCTAGATTTAGGAAGAAATACAAACATTTTTACCACAATATAAATATCCTAACCTAACGCGCGTGAAGGTAAGACCTCTTAACCACTCCGTTATTAAATTAGATTAGAAAGCGCAAGTGTCTAGCTTATCTTATCGCTTTTAACACGTGATGTGAACACTAGTCATTTATAAAATTACACAAAATGGATAGAAGTAAATTGTATTCCGTCAATTATCAATCACCTAGCGTCTTATTAGTTAATTAAACCATCTGGAATAAAATAGCTAAGCGTTATTTAATACACCATTTTAAGCGCCTAGAAATTTCAGTGAATTATACTGATAAACTTAACACAAGAAATCCCACAAATGCTAATATCTATATTACCTCAAAAACAGAAAAAATTAAACTATCTCCTCGAAATCTGAGTAATCCACTTTGTACTATGGCTCTTATGATATCGAGCTAGATATTTCAAAAATTTCCTGAAGCGACTGATAACTGAGTTTAGTTAGATGAAGTATATATACAGAACTAGCGTAATCTCGCTGGAGGATGACGAAAGACGCGCCTCGGCAAATCAGCAGAAATCAGGGGGGGGGGGGGTTCTTCCCAGATAAAGAATTTCTCCGTTCGCTCTGTTACCCGGTGAAATCGACAACAAAAAGCTTCTGATCTCAGCGATTTCGAGCTGTAGGAACTTCAAAAGCCGTTACCTTGCACGTGTTTTTGGGACCGTGCGCTGTCAGTTGTCATAATTTTGACAGCTTTGCTCGCGTCGAGCTTCAGGCAAACGTACTAAGTTCGTCCCCTTTAGAAGGAATGACAGTTATAGATCTGAGTAGCCGCTCGTCAGCGTGTGAAACAAGACAAATAGGCGTGGCTAAACTATGCGTTAGACAGATAGCAAGAAAGGCATGGATTTTGCGTAACTACTGTGCATACTAATGAGGGAAGCAAGGTGGAACGCAAGGTTGAACGGAATGAAAGGCGACGGTGGGAAGCAAGCGGACGGATCATTGTAGTCTATATACATAACCTGTCACAATCACCAAACCTACGTCTATTTTGTTACAAGCTTTCTGAGTAAGACGGAGGGTATTGTTTAAAATTGTGAAAAAAAAAACTTCCAATAAATATTTTTCTTAACGTTTAAAAGCCCCCCCCCCCCTCCCCCCCCCCCCCCCCCCCCCCCCCCCTCCTTAAAAAAAAATAAAAAAAATAATGCACACTAGAAAATCTGAACGTATGAAAAAAAAAAATAAAAAAAAATTTGGCAGTCGGGAGATGAAGTGTTAATGAGCTTGCAATGCAAAAACATTCAAAATGTCGACTTCATGTCTTACAAATATTCTTAATGTGTAATACTTTTGCTATTAGCAGTATTACCATACCACTATTGTTCCCTTGCGGCTGTGTGGTTCCGGGGGGGGGGGGGGGGGGGGGGGGGGGTCTCTAAAGAGACAATGAAAGAATGTGACCAATGAACACTCAAGCATGTCGTACTAGGCAACTAATTTAGGTTTTGCATGCGGCTGGTAACTTTACCATGTAAAACAAATAGCTACATAAACCACATGTTCATGTTTTGTACAGGCTTCTTGTAAAGAGACAAGCTGCAGTGTGGTTCCAACAAGAACATGATGATGATGATTATTTCTGTAATTTTATGTTCGTGAATAATTCTCCACTGTATCCTGACCTTCACCCTGTGGGAAAACTTCTGCTGGTCAAGACGCATCAGGCCAGACATTTGGGAAGGAAGAAAGGAAGACATGCTAATGTCAGTTGTCACTTGTTCTCGATTATTCTTTTTTTTTAAATACGCGTAATTGTCAGTCCCAGTGCTCATTAACGATTTCTTTAGTTTTGTTATGTAATGAACCAGTAGCAACAATTCCTAGGACAATTCTGTGCGTTCAGGGCGAGAGACGATACAAACTTGTTCCGATTATCCAGCGCAGTCAGAAATCTATTGTAGAAATGATTCTTCGGAATATTACGTTTGACAGGCTATTTCCCTTGCCTACCGCAGCCACGTTCAATTTATTCACCACTGGCTTTCTCCTCGTATACCCTGTTCTTTTCTTCTTCTTCTTCTGCTTGTTCTTTTCTTGTTCTTATTCTTCTTCTTGTTTTATCCTTCTTCATGTTTTTATCTTTATTTTTGTTTTTATCTTTCTTCTTGTTTTTATCATTCTTCATGTTTTTTATCTTTATTCTTGTTTTTATCTTCCTTCTTGTTTTTATCATTCTTCATGTTTTTATCTTTCTTCTTCTTTTTAATCATTCTTCATGTTTTTATCTTTATTCTTGTTTTTATCTTTCTTCTTGTTTTTATCATTCTTCTTGTTCATATTCTTCTTCTTGTTTTTATCCTTTTTCTTGTTCTTATCCTTCGTTTTCTCCTCCTCCTTCTCCATATTTTTTTTCTTCTTCTTCTTCTTCTTCTTCTTCATCTCTTTCGATCTCGTTTCCATATTCAAACTGGCAGCGTTAAAAAATATCGTCTTTCTCTCTGTCATTGTGGAATCGTCAATATCTCCTCTCTCTGTGCCGGCTATTTTCCTTTGCGTTCTTCCAGTTCGGATGCCTTTATCTCGCTTCCGTGACCTCATTTTTCGTGGAGGCTGTAATTGCTATTCGCGAGGTGAAGTCTGTGAGTAAAGTTCCACCACAAAAAAATCAAAATATCAAAAAAAAAAATCTGATTATATATCTATCTCATACGCGTAAAGATCGCAAACTGGAAAGTGACTTCTGCAGAGAATGACCAATCTCATACCGCTAGTTGTGTGTGTTTCATTGTTGACATTCTACTATTGTTAATTAACATTCGTTCTAATTTTATTTTATTCTTTAATTAATTATTGCTCGAACTTTCCCATTGTCATAACATTCTTGCTGCCGCTCACAGTCGAGGTTGTTATTATCACATTCGCTATAATCTAAATCAGTGATTCTCAACCAGGGGTGCAAGCATCCCCTGGGGTTGCGAGACCCACAGTCATGACAGAAACACTATAAGGCGAATCATCATAAACACTCCCAATATATAATACTCATAACTCAACTAATATGTACATAATAGAGCATTGACAACAAATAGATACCGAAGCTTAGTCACACTGTGTAAACAACATTTTCTCACAACGTACTTTTATCTTTTTCTTGCTTGCTAGATGATAATGAGGTGCGAGGCTTCTTAAGATGCAGTAAAAGGGTGTAAGGCTTCTTAAGATGCTTTATTAAAAGGGGTGCGAGGCTTCTTAGGAAAACACAAAGGATCCCGTTACACGCCCATTGAAGCATATTGGGAATATGGGGTTAGGCCCATATTTTTTTGATCATCGGCACACTAGGGGTGATGTGGTCAGCAACACGCCGGCCGCCTGAACCTTCCCAGAGTTGGCCTGGTACTCAATTCTTGAGGATGGGTCGACCCCGGAGGTGTGTGCGGTCTAAAAAATCCCACCTCAACTGGGGATCGAACCATGAACCACCGAACATATGTGTGTGTATGTGTCTTGTTTGTTGAAACAGTATGCTCCTTGGAGCAATGAATGAGTGAGTGAAGTGTACATGGATAAATGAAGATATTTGCTTCTTGACCCATTGATTCTGACAACTTAGAGAGGGTCATGTATTTTATTTTGTCCAGTACACAATGGAAGATACCAATATTATTTTGTCTTGGTGATAACTTCTCCTGCATCCACTATCCGTGATCCAGTAAGCAAAGGGATGTCCAAACATTTTGTTTCTACCCAGTCTTTTAATTCCGACCATTTCTTGTGCGTCCAATATATTTTGTCCATTTTACAAGGGAAGCACAATTTGTTTTTTCGGCTCGTCACTTTTACATTGACCAATCCTCGTCCATCAAATAAGTGGGGGAAATGTTTATTATAATTGGCTACTCGATACTGTCCACTATTTCTTTTCCAATAACCGAATCCAATAGCAGCTTCAAATGCTCTTCAACGGAACATTCAGTACCGCCCATTTCTCATGTTCCCCAGAGGCATTGTGCCGAATGAATGTCTCTTGCTTAGACAGCAACTGAAACGTGAAAATAGTGTTATGTTATTTGCACATTTGATGTGGCTATAACTATGTCAATGTCACGTGTGGCTCCAGGGGGTGTCTGAAGAGACAAAGAAAGAATAGATGCCCTGCACCTTCAAGCATGTCGTAGAAGGCGAGAAGAAAGATATAAATAATGGTGATAAGATATCCTGGACAAATAGATGTATCACATGATACCAGGATAGTGCCAGATAAGAGACTGGTCTTACAAAGCTAGAAGAAAGATATAATGATGATGATATTATTCTGGACAAATAGATGTATCACATGATACCAGGATAGTGCCAGATAAGAGACTGGTCTTACAAGGCGAGAAGAAAGATATAATGATGGTGATATTATCCTGGACAAATAGATGTATCACATGACACCAGGATAGTGCCAGATAAGAGACTGGTCTTACAAGGCGAGAAAAAAGATATAATGATGGTGATATTATCCTGGACAAATAGATGTATCACATGATACCAGGATAGTGCCAGATAAGAGACTGGTCTTACAGGAAATACCCCATTCTCTGAAAAGAATAATGGTGTATCGATATCAAAGGTATAGTCAAGCGTATAGGTTCCTAGATGAGATGGTAATGTGCTGTCTTGGATTCCTATGGGGCTCCTCTCCAGACTAACCTTAGACAATGACTCTACTAGGGGTAATTAACTACACAACAAGAACTTTGAACCAAATTTAAATAATTCACTGAAGACTGTGGGTACAATTTATAATGTATTTATATACAAGATCTTTTCTTCTTTGGTTCTTCGGGTAAATTTTCAAATAAAATCCAATTGATTGCAAAATAAAATATGTTTCACTTTCATTATATACATAACACATTTACAGTTAATTTCTTGAACTAATATAGTTCGTATTCAACTGTTCTGTTGCTTCCTGATAGAATCTGTCTCTCTTTTGTGCTTTCTTATATCGAATATCAATGTTACTTTATGATAAAGCCATCATGACTCATATGAGTGTCAAATGTCTTCTATCTACACCACAGTTTTTATCTCATCGTAACTTAATTTATTCATAGGTGGGTGTATGGTATTTGAAAGTTGAAATAGCCCAACACTGAGCTACTTATCTGAAACAAAGTCCTTCCTAGGCCTCGTACAACAGTATGATTGGAAAGAACCCCACCACGGCGGGTCCTCCAATCGTCAAGATGACACAGTTAATACTGGCAAAAAGCTCTGACAAACTTGAACATCTATTTGCTGACTTGGTCACTATAGAGTTTGCATGACACTCAGGGCAGGATATAACCTGAAACATAAGATACAACCTACGTTGTATCGCTCATTGTCTCCTTAGCCAATCAGAAGGTATAATGAGACAGTTCAGACAAGCTGTGGTAATCACAAGAGACATAGTAAGGCATGAATAACAGTTCGTTCTAGTTCTAGCACAATAGTTCAGTAATTCACTTGTTACAGTTCTGTCCATGGTTTGCTGCTGTAAAATCATATAGGCCTTATGGTAATCATTGTGTCATATATCAAATAAGGCAGAAAATCAATCTGTTATAGTCATTTCTTCTTCCAGTTTGGATAGTCCTTTCCAGCAAGCATAACATCTTTAAAACGCTTCCCACAACCAACTAGCTCAATCCATTCGTTCTACTGATTTAATACACAATTAAACTAAACCTACACACTTCGGGTTTTTCTCCAGAAATAGCACAATGATTCTACACATACCAATATTCTCTAAACACACATTGATAATATATTTACAAATATATATTTAATTAACATCTCGCTTACCCTCAATCACAGACAGGCTTTTAATGGTTACACAGTCTGCTCACAATTCTGCAGATGGCAAAGGAGTTGATACAAATGCTGTGCTCCGTGTCTGTTGTTTGAATTAGGCGGCGAGTGTGTGTGTCATTCGTTCCCTCCTCTTATATAGTGGACTTGCGCATGTACGAGATGACAATCAGGCCAAGGTATTTTTCATACACGCAAACAGTGTAGGTTTTGGCAAAGTGTGCTCCAATGCAAAATCCAAAATATGTCTGGAGTCCTTATTTATGCACCGATTTCCTCCATCTTAGACTTATTTTACTCATGTAAATAAGCTCTATCATTATGGATATCCATTTTATCCTATAGTTTATCCGACTATTCACTGGAGCAGCCGAAGCAGTGAAAAACACAACATGGTTCATGCTCCACTGTCTTCTATTCATAATAACTTCGGCTCTACAACACATCCAGTGAATCTATTGCTTTCTGCCTAAGGCTAATGATCCCTATGATCGAATTGGGTCCTTCTTTAACTGGGTGCTCCATGATTATTTGCACACTGCCTTCCGAAATATTGTCAACATCTACACTTTCGTTGCCTCCATGTTTTAAAGTCTAGCGTATCTTCCGACACTACTTGTACCAAGCTGGCGTTTCATTGGTCAGTTACATCCACGGGGTTTGTGCGGTGATAAATTTTTGAATGATGCCGAGATACGATTCAGACTTCATTACATCGTACAAGGCTACTAATATGGAGTTGTGTATGGAACTGGCAACATCACCATGTACAACAAATCACCAGAGAAACCACCACTACAAGATCATGTTGCTGCTTGGTGCAGGCTTCATGCTAGGCGTCCAGCTAACAGTGGTGGCTCCATAAAGAGTGAAAAGGAAGATGATGATTATGATGATGATGAGAATTATGAGGATAACAAAAAAGAACGAACGAACGAACGAAACCTTTACGTCATCACAGTAATGAAGTAGGCGTTATTGTCTTTTTACATTTCTGCCGTGCCGTGATTCATTTGAGTGAATACAAGAAAAAGGATGCAACAAATTGTTATTGAAAATCAATGAAAAAAGACTCAAAAAAATATTTCACAATAAGCACCGAAAGAATTGCAGTGTTACAGTCTATGAACAAGTCAAGCTACATCATGAAATAGTTAATATTAACAATGCATTCGCCTGCGTAACCCAGAGAGAGAGAGAGAAAGACTGAGAGAGAAAGAGAGAGAGATAGAAAAAGAGAGAGAGAGACAAGAGAGAGAGAGAGAGAGAGAGAGAGAGAGAGAGAGCGCACAAAATAATAAGTTTTCAAGACAAGAGATACGATAAAAAGAGAGAGGCTATAGAAAGTCCGTATCAGAAAGAAACAAAAATAAAACGAGTTTTGTTTTGTCCAGCAGAAAGATAAGATAAATAGTTGGATAAAAACAAACTTTGTTAGACAAAACCAAAGATGAATAATAAGTGCGCAAGGGAGATAAACAGACAGAAAAAGACAGAAAGATGGACGAGCGGCTAGCTAGACAGATATTGCTTGAACTTGAGTTAACCAGATACACGGCAACACGTGTGAACAAAATCGTAGCAAACGTAGATTATCTGGACATGCAACCAAGTCTGCTGGGACATTCACGGGTGTCAGGTTCAGTTTGGCCTTACTTTGGCCGACATCTTCGTCACCGTTCAACTCCCCACGGAGCATAAGCCTTTAACAAACGTATTCCAGTTCTTCCTGTCCCGTACCATCAGCTTAAGGTATTTCCATGTTTTCTTTATCCCCTTCATGTATGTCTCCAGTTCTCTTCTCCATGTGTTCTTTGATCTTCCTCTAGCACTTTTACCCTGGCAATTCCAGAACCACCTCTGGTAATGCTATCAACAGGTTTCCTCAGTGTGTGTTCTATCCATCTCCAGTGTCTTCTTCTCATCTCTTTTTCCGCTGGCGCTTGTCTGGTTCTTGTCATCAGTTCCACATTAGTGATCACCACGACAAGACTCACTCAAATGGTACCTGTAGTTACATCATCTCGTTTTATACGAGTCCTTTCTTACAACGGTCTGGATCCTTCTTGGGGAAGGGGTGGTGGGGAAGGTGCGTGGGTTAGATTTGAAGCAACCAATGATTAAAAAATGTTTCTATTTGGGACGGGTTCTTTAACTCACTACTTCACAGATCTAATATTAAAATCTCCTTCAAGATATGATTTCCCTGTAATTGTTTATCACAGCAAAATCCATCTGCCAGAAGTATTACATCACTGTCCGTGTCATAATATCAGCAAGATGGTCACGTCCTACATCCCATTGAGATCTGCCGCGTTATCATGTCATGTTTGGGAGTTCGCACCTAATCATGCGGCGCCCGGGTAGCGTGTATCTTCCCAGACCAGAAGTCGGACTTAAAAATAGGAGTTTCGCTCAGGATAGACTCTTACTCCGTCTGGACCTTGAGATAAGCGACAAATCAATGTGATAAGTCCACTCCTTCGTACTCGTCTCCGATAACAAATCTGGATTTTCATCCTATGCCATCATGTGCAAAGGTAATCCAGGCTTATCTTTTGCCATCCTTTTTATGTCTGGACGGAAGAGCTTACATAATGTAAACAACTTCACCCTACACAAACAGAAGTCAATGTTGCTTCAAAACCATGTCAAGCACTCAGTTAAAATTAGTGAGTGACAAAGTAGAACAAGATAAGATAACGAAAGCTTGAACGATGAAATCGAAAAGAACGTTAAGGAGCGGGTGAGAAAAAAGGAAAAGAAGAGCACAGGAGAAAGTTAAAGAATGTCGCAGAAAAACGTAATGATCGGAGATTTGACTTGTCACAAGTACCATAAAGCTGTTAAAAGGTTATCAGTACGCGCCAAGTAAATCAGTAGGACACTTGAATCTGGTTCGTGTCAATCAACATTTTTTTTTTTTTTTTTTGGTGCAGTTTTGGAGGGCGTTACCAGTATATCATGTTCAGCCTCCAGTTTGTTAGTTGCTTGAATTTGGTTGAGACAGCACCCAGAATTCTGATTCACAGCGAAACAGTGATATAAACGGATTTGTGTGTGTTTTGTTTTACATAGTTCTGTAAAGTTATATATAGTTATTTACCAAAATATCCTTGAACCCTTTAACAAGCTTCTCGTGCCCCCTCCCCCTGTTTGAGAACCTTTGATTTAAACTTTCTCTCTTCAATCTCCAGCCGTACTAGCTACCTTTATCATTTACACTGATGTGTGTTTGTTACAACACCTGGCCATTTGATATGGAGAATGCCATGGAGGCTCCTCTTAGTGAATGTCTGGAGTTTGGACATGATATCTATTCATGTAAACAGTTTAGTGTTGTGTATGGCTTTCCATATTTTCGTGTATGTGATCCATGCAATAGAATTGTCTACTGCAGAGGCTGACAACCCAGAAGCTGTAGGAATCTACTTTAGAAACATTGTGCTCTCTAAAGAACTACCTTGATAAAAACATGTCTTATTAAGTGCTGCCTATATGTAAATTTTGCTGTTTGCTAATATGAGGTTGTGCATGAGACTGGCCACCTCATTATGTCAAACAAATAGCTACAGAGACCACCATTGTAAGAGTACGTGAATGTTTGGTGCAGACTTCCTAAAGGAGAACTAGCTACTGTAGTGGCTACATGCTCCATAAGAAACAAACAGAAACATGATGATGACGACCCAATAAAAAGTGTGCCTTTGCCAGACGATTAACCGCAAAGAAAAGATCGTGTTCCTACCTTATGAAGTGAATTCTGTAAGCTAACTCGTGGGTTTTACTGCGAATAAAGCAAGTGTTGCTTTACTACGGTGGATATCGCGTTTGAAAATGTCAGTATGAGAGGGCATGTCCAAAATTTCCGTAGCTTTCTTATCCTCCTTCCGTTATCTAAAGATCTACGCCAGCGGTTCCCAGCCTGTGGTACGCGTACCCCTGGGGGTACGCGACAGGACGTTCAGGGGTACGCGAAAAAAATTGAGTAATGGCGTAAAAAAGATACAAATGTCAACAGTATAAAAGACAAGTCAAAAGTTGTGAAATTAATTCAACGCTATACTATACAACATGAACTGTGTGAGACAATCTCCGCCGTTTTTCTTGCGCTTGGACTGGCGTGTGTGAAAATCTATGCCGTTTCGTGTGACCACAATTCAATATTTTTACACAATAGTGTTCATTATGATGACTATGGGATTATAGTTGTGCCGTTGAATATTTCATCAAAAATATGACTTGTTTGATCTTCCACACTATCTATGAACGTCTAATGTCCCGGAAGTAATAGTGCCGATTCTTGACCCAAATTTCACAAACGTGAGACAGTGAGACAGTGTTTCTATATACAGTAGTTTTTGTCATTGTTTTAACTTAACTTAAAGTGATTAATTGTTCAATTCGTGTATTATCAGATATGGATCAGTGGTTGAAAACCGGCACAGTAAAAAAGCTGAAACATAATGTGGAATGTGATCAATCGCCAAGTACTTCTCAGGATACGCCTAAGACTTTGGTGCAGGATAGTGAAAAGACACGATCTTCAGTTTTACATAGAGCTAAAAAGAGAAAATACAGTGACGAATACATGAAGTATGGGTTTTCGTTTATAGGAGATGAGGACTGTGCTAAGCCCCACTGTGTAGTGTGTCGGGAAGTATTATCCAATGGTTGCATGAAACCTTCGTTACTCCTGCGGCATTTACAAACAAAACATCCCAGTTATGAAAACAAGGAACGCAAATTTTT
>JAMPIV010015958.1:0-281245 GCA_024509875.1 Oreohelix idahoensis
CCTTATGTTGTTGTTTTCATCTCCTTTCCATGAGATACCGCCCCATTCTTCTATATAACCACATTTCAAGAGCCACAATTCTTTCTTCCAAACGCTTATTCATCGTCCATGTTTCTGCACCATACAGAAATGCAGTAATATATATAACATAAATTTTAATGATTCTCAGTTTTAATTTGTGAGATAACTGGTTTTGGATGTCAGTATATTTTTTCACGTTGTTGAATGTAGCTTTGGCCATTCCTATTCTCTTCTTGATTTCTGTTTCACATCTGCCATCTTCTGTTATTATATGACCAAGATATACGTAGCTCTTGACTTGTTCCAGGATTTTCCCATTTACGCTTATCTTTAATGTGGGTTTATCGTCTGTTTTGCTAATTATCATAGTTAGTTTTCTCAATATTAATGTCGAGTCCATATTCATGACTTATACTGTTCACTTGCTTCACTAGTTCTTGTAACTCCTGTTCGCTTTCAGCTAACAACACGGTATCATCTGCATATCTAAGGTTATTTATTGACCTTCCACTGATGTTCAGTCCTGGTATTTCCTGTATCTGTTTGAAAATTTTTTCGGTGTATAAATTAAATAGGCAGGGGGACAGCACACAACCTTGTCTGACACCTCTTTTTTATGTCTATGTATGGTGAATAATTCCTTCCCGATCTTACTGTGGCAGTTTGCTCCCAATAAAGGTTACTGAGTATTCTTATATCTTTTCCATCAATACCTATGTCTTCGAGGCATTCAATTATTTTCTCATGATGGACTCTGTCAAAAGCCTTCTTATAGTCAATGAAGCACATATACATACTTTTTTGGACCTCTGTATATTTTTCTGCTAATATTCTTAGGCAAAATATTGCCTCTCTTGTTCCACTGTTCCGTCTAAAACCAAACTGTTCTTCTTGGATTTCGCTGTCTACTTTACTTTTTATTCTTTCCTGTATGATTTTGAGCAGTATCTTAATTGCATGACTCATCAGGCTGATTGTTCTGAAGTCTGAACATTCTGTTGCATTTGGTTTTTTGGGCAATGTTATGAAAACTGATGTCTTCATGTCGTGTGGTATATATCCTGTATTGTATATATCGTTGCATATTTCTGTGATTGTATCTATACCAAAGCTCTCCAGAGCTTCTATCATTTCAATTTTTATGTTATCCATGCCTGCTGATTTTCCTTTTTTGTATCATATGAATGGCATTCTCTACTTCTGATCTGAGAATGTTTGGGCCTTCATTAGAATCTGGTGATGGTTTTTTACCTCTGTTGTATTCAAATAGTTCTTTTACGTATTCTTCCCATCTGTTTGATATGTCTTTCTCATCAAGTAATATTGCACCATTTTTGTTCTTAACTCTTTAAGTCCCAATCGACTTTATAAAGGCTCAGGGGTTAGACGCGCTTGGCCCAATCGACTTTAAAAAGCCTTTAGTATATGTGCCTCTGTTTGAGACTGTTTCTAATTATAACTACCCACAAAGTCATTTCCGACTGCAAGTACATTCTTTTAAATACTGCACGTGTTTAAGAGTGAACGTGTTTCTGTTTTGAGATATTTATTTTAGATTTTTAAAGCGATTTTTTAAGCGCATATCCTCCATTTTACCTTGAATAACTAATCATTTTTTTAAAGCGCATATCCTCCATTTTACCTTGAATAACTAATCATTTTTCAATGAAAGCTTTTATACTTGTAGCACAAGAGTAAAGTACATCCAATTACCTTCAGTTTCATATACAACAACAACGTTATTTATGCATATGAACATTTAAAAAAATTATTTCCAAACAACAACAATAAAAACGCACTGGGGTGGCCATTTTTGCTTGGGCCAAACCCACTTTTTTGCTTGGGACTGAAAGAGTTAATACAGCTTCCTCCTTGTGTAAACCGCGACCGATTTGATAATTTCTTTATTTCATCATGCATATCTCTTGTCATGTGCTTTGCTTCCAAGTCTTCTATTTCCTTGCATTTTGTTTCTATCCACCGTTCTTTTGCTTCTCAACACATAGTACGTATGTCATTGTCTATTGTTTTATATTCTGGAGTGTTTTTTGCTTTCTTTCTTTCTGCCATTTTATTCAAGATGTCATCTGTCATCCAAATTTGATTTTTCTTAGACTCCTTTTTAGGTAAATTTGCATTTGCTGATTGTATGCTTGTTTTTAAGCATTCCCATTTTGCGGTTGCTTTTTCTTCTGGGTTTTCTCTTCTATACTGCTCCATGCTTTCTGTCAATAACTGTTGATATTTATTTTTGACATCAATTAAATATTTCTGTTTTATATCTGGTTGTTTCAGTGCTGATATTTCTATCTGGGGTTCCTCCTGTCTTCTGTTTCCTGCTCTTTTCAGCTTTATATTTACTTTGATGACGACTGGATTGTGATCTGAATTTATGTCGGCACCAGGATGTGTCTTTGCACTTGTGACACTGTTCTTAAATCTATGTTTTATCATGATATAGTCAATTTGATTTCGTGTTACATCTCCTGGGCTTTTCCATGTGTATAATTTCCTTGGGTGGTGTTCAAAAAAGGTGTTACATATGACCAGCTGGTTTTCTTCACAGAACTGGGTAAGTCTGTCTCCTCTATCATTTCTTGTCCCTAATCCATACTGTCCTACTATTTTCTTGTATTTTCCTTTTCCTACTTTTGCATTCATATCACCCATTACTATCAACACATCTGTAGATTTGACTGGTTTAAGTGTGTGTTGTAGCTCTTCATAGTATTCTTCTATTTCTTCCTCGCTGTGATCTTTAGTTGGTGCATAAGTTTGTAAGATTGATATGTCAAATGGCTTTGCTCTCATCTTTAGTAACATCATTCTGTCATTGTGTGTCCAGTATCCACATATGTATTTTTCTAACTCCTTCTTTATCAACATTCCTACCCCTCTTTCATGTTTTTCTCCTCCTGAGTGTATAAGCGTGTACTGGTCTCTTGTTATGTAGCCTGTATCCAAAAGTCTTGCCTCTGCAACTCCCAGTATATCGAGTATATCCCCAACTAGAGACACACTAAGATGTGTCATATGCATATGATGATGCGAAACCTGGTAACTAAAAAACAGTCTGCCTTCAGGCTAGGAGGATGTGTTCCTTATAAGCGTGGTATTTACCACTTACTTGTGTCTTCCAGAGTGTGACCGTTGCCACTTGTATTTACTTACTTACTTAGTCATTCCCCTTCTACCGTGAGGTGTAGAGGTTTGGAAGAGAGAGCGCCAGACTATCCTATCGGCTGTCCTCCTCCTGGCCTGGTTCCATTCCAGTCCCAAGTCCTTCATAGATCGTCTAACGCTGTCCTCCCAGCGGACTCTGGGTCGTCCTGGTGGTCTGGATCCCTGGCTCTTTGTTTCCCACGCTTGTCGTGGCAGCCGACCCCCTCCCACTCCGCAGACACGGCCAAACCATCCCAGTTGGGACCGCTCTACCTGGGTCTGCAGGGGGTGGGATTTAAGGCCTTGACGTATCGTCTGGTTGCGTACCACGTCTCCTCCCGCCACCTCAACCACCCCCCTCAGACACCCCATTTCCGAGGTTTGGATCTGGCCCCTATGGGCTGCAGTCATTGCCCATGACTCGCATCCACATGTCAAGACTGGGACATAGGTGAAGCGGTATACAGCCATCTTCGTTTTCTTACCAACCTCTCTCTTGCTGAGGAATCCTCAATTTATGGCCTGAAAAAGTCTCCCAGCTGCTGCTTTTCGAGTGGCCAACTCTTCTTTGATGCCTCCCTTTCGGTCAATAATAGCTCCGAGGTATTTAAAGTGGTCTACCTGCTCCAGGACCTGTTCTCCCAGCTTAATCTGATGTCTTCTTTCTTCTGCCACTTGTATTTATGGAGAAGTATACGCCAGGACCCGTGTGTCTAGAGATTTAAATGTATTCTTTAAAAGAAATAATATATTCAAAAATAGTCAATTTGTGTGATGGCAGAGCTGGCCAATAATTAACATTTTAAGAATTAAATGGCATGTCAAGCCAAAAGGGAATAAAGAATAGATTTAAATATAATATGCTGGCGAAGCTATGATTAAATTCATGCAGATGGAGGAAATTGTGCAGGATTGCGCTAGACTATGAAATGTAACATTGTGTTAGATACAAACTGTATCAATTATCAATACATGCAAATGTTAGCATGAGAATGAAGGCTAATGGCTATGAACAGAATAATGTAATTAGGGCACAATAATTATGCGTGCTGTTGAATCAAATCAAGATTGACTTGAGTCGTCATAATTGTGTAACAGAATGAAGTTCATGTTGACTATTGTCAAAACTGTGTATGTAATAAATTATAATCAGTCGTCTTCGCTGGAGTTGTGGTGGATTCTTTAAAATTACATGGATTACTTGAATTACGTTACACAGATGTTTCAAAGTTGTTGAAAAACGTTTGACCTTACTGACATTCAAAGATTATCAGACATAATGTTACACATAGACACCCCTAGTGACACTTGGTTTATTAACAAAGAAACTCGGTCAATTACAAAATCGTTAAGAATAAGAATATAAAGACAACAAAAATGAGAACCCGAAAAAGTTGAGAATATTCGTTCTTTAATAAATACCAAGAAGTACTTCAGCATTTATTGCTTCATACTCAGAACATATATGAACACATCATTGATCTCAATATCTAATAATAAAAGACTCTCAACATTTTAGGGCAAAATAAACAGTTCTCAACAGTCATTGCCTATGACTCGCATTCATACGTCAAGACTGGGACATAGGTGGAGCGATATACAGCCATCTTCATCTTCTTGCCAACTTCTTTTCTCTTATTTCTGTTGTAGTCTTTCCTTTAAAATGATGTCATGAAGTTATGTTGGTCCATCTAATTACCACTTATGCCCTGTTTGTCTCATTTGAACAAAGTCCAGTACAGCTATCCAGGACCATGGAGGATTTTATACAGTCAGTCATAAAAGATTCTCGACCTGTGGACAGTTTTCTTTTCTAAATCCTTAAACGAGTATTCACTTTCATTATGGTTGTAGGACATCAACCAGTTTCCAATTGTCACAAAGTCTTTGAAGCATTTTGAGGTTCAAGTAGGTTTTTCTTTCATATCGGACACATTCTGTCATTGGTTTACACATAAACATAACTTGTAGCCTTGCATAATGTAGGTTCTCTTACATGATATAGCCAGAGAACAATTTCCAAAGGTGCATCTTTCTTGGTGGAATAACTACAACTAAACTCTAGCAGCTCAGGGTTTTCTATAGTCTCAATAGAAATTGGTACCACATCACAAATACAATTAATTATAAGTTTCTTAACGCATCACTTAGAAACCTAAGTCCCTCATTTCCGACATTCATTTCCCCCTTCCGGTACTTCTTAGATGTTTGCCCTATGGCATCATCAGAAAATCCCACTGAAAATAATTTGTGTTGCTCTGCTGCTACACATGCTCTTGTAGTGGGGGCAATTTGTTTGACATGATGAGGTTGCTGGCCTCATGCATAATTTCATATTAGTTGCTTTGTACAACATGCCTGAGGATGCAGAAGTCCTATTCTTTCTTTGACTCTTTAGAGACCCCTGGGAACTACACCGGACAATGGGAAAGTATAGCAGACGGAAAATATATCTTTTTTTTAGTCTAATAATGATTATCTTAGCAGTCTGACTTTACAATGGAGAAGTATAGAGATTTTACTTTACAGTAGAGAAGTAAAGAGATTTTACCTTACAGTAGAGAAGTATAGAGATCTTACTTTACAGTAGAGGAGAATAGAGATTTTACTTTATAGTAGAGAAGTATAGAGATTTTACTTTATAGTAGAGAAGTATAGAGATCTTACTTTACAGTAGAGAAGTGTAGAGATTTTACTTTACAGTAGAGAAGTATAGAGATTTTACTTTACAGTAGAGAAGTATAGAGATTTTACTTTACATTAGAGAAGTATAGAAATCTTACGTTACAATAGAGAAGTTTAGGGATCTTAGATTACAGTATAGGTGTGTAAGAGTTTTCTTTACACCGGAACTGTATAGGGATCTTTTACATTACAGTGAAGAAGTATAGGGGTTTTATTTTACAGTGGAGAAGGGTGCAGATGAGGTGGGACTTATGTCTGTCTGTCAGTATTATAACGCAGCCAGTTACAGAATTCAATTACGTGGGTAGAATTTTATAGACTATCAAATATTAGACATTGAATTGGATACAGGTATACACAGATATAGTACTGTTAGTTACTAGCTAATACAGTTTCCTAACTTCCTAAAAAATGGCAAATGATAAAATACTATTGTTGATCTTTACTGTTTTATATAGTAAATATTGTAAGATATAATGAGACGTGGCTGGCTGTCATACATACTCACGTTACGAAGCACAATCACGAAGCTTGAACACAAGATACAAGGATCGACATGTTTAATTCGCCATCTTAGAAAACAGGAAGTCGGAAGAAGAGAAAAGTAGAGCTAGCCTAAGGGCAAGTAACTCTAGTAGGAAACAAGATAAACATCAAGACATCAACATCCCCCCTTCTTTATGAGTGAACAAAGTCATTCATCCAAGAGGGTTTCTTGCGATCTCTTTGAGGTCTCTTAGGGCAAGATGGTAGGAGAGAATGTTCTTTGCCAGCTTTCCCAGGACTAGAAGTAGCTGGAGTTGAAGGATCAACTTCTGGAGGATTGGAAATGTTCACTTCACTAGTGTTTTCCATGTCTGGCAAAACAACCTGTTGCTCGGGTAGAGCTGGAGAGGAGACATCAATTTCCAGGTCCTCGGGATCAGGTGTGAAAGGTGTTGTTTTAGGTCTTAGATGAATTCTGTTTCTGACATATTGACCTCCATTCTCCCCTTCAACGAGATAAGATCTTTCAGAGAGCCTCTTATCAATCCTTCCAGGTTGTCAGTTTGGTTGTTCAGGGTCTTGATAGTAGACTGGCTGGTGAGACAACTTGGGCAGATCATGAGCAGTTTTATCATAATACTTCTTCACTGATCTGTCTCTCTTGCCTCTACTTTCAATAACTCTACTGTGAGATGCAACGGGTTTCACTGCAGAAGGTATCAGTGTACGCAGTTTCCTGTTGAACAGTATTTCTGCTGGACTTAGATCAAACCCTTGTCTCGGCGTATTACGAAGTTCAAGTAGTGCCTCATATGCATCTGTATTATTTTGAACAGTCTTTCTCATCATACCCTTGATGAGTTTCACAGCAGATTCAGCTAATCCATTGGCTTTATGATGACCTGGTGCTGATTTAACATGAAGTATTCCCATCTAGCAGTAAATGATCTAAACTATGCAGACGTAAACTGAGTACCTTGGTCAGTGTTACGGTAGTTCCATTGCAGTCGTCTGCTAGAGGTTGACAGCGTGCAATTTTAGGGGTTACAGCATTTAATATAATCTAAGGTAAATAATTCTTAGACTATTGAACGCTATACACTCGAGCGAATTATGACGTGGTAGCGTTGATAGGTCAAGCACCGTGACTAAGATACGGAACCCTTTTGTGTTGACCGTCAAGCTGTAAAGACATATCTTTTCTCCTTCCAGTGTTGGGCATGGTATTGCCGCACAGATATATTTTATTCAAGTACGGACATGGGTCAGTCCATTGTTATTATGAAGATATGAAATGATTAAGGTTAGTACGTAAGTGAACTTAGGGAAGGATGAATTACAGTCCATAGTATTTGATATTGCCAGACTCATAGACTCACTGTCGGCCGTTGGAACCCCCAACCGCGCGTGCATATAGCTATGACGTTCTGTCTACAGTAATTCGATTATTGGACAAGACTGGTAGTATATCTACATATATATTCAATATATGATCAAGTTATAATATGTACTTTTTGGTGATCAACGTGCATGGATTGTCTTGATGTGTACAAACTGTGAATTAAATGTATGGACTCAATGAATTGACTTATCAAGTCAATCGAATTTCAAAGTTCAAATATTGTTCAAAATCTTCCACCCCGCATTCGCTTAATTTCCATCGAAAGGCACAATGCACTATAACTGAATGAAAAGACTAACATATCAAAAGAAAAGCAATGGCCAGAAATTTATAATTGCTTTATTCATATTACATGGAACATTGTTCAATAAATAGTGACCCAATTTAATAGAGCAAACCACCTTCAACAGTCAGATACAATAACTTTAGGGACACCATAACGAGCAAAATGAGACTTCAATTTCCTGATGACTAACTGTGCTGTCATTGTAGGTAGAAAGTCTACTTCAATGAAGTTGGAGAAGTAGTCAATCAGGACTAAATAATATCGGCCTTCTATAATAAAGATGTCAGTGCCAACTTTCTCCCAGGGTGATAAACCTCTTGAATGTTGGTTTAAAGGTTCTTTAGTATTCCTTGCTTTCGTTTCTTGACATTCTGGACAACTGTCAGCTATCTGTCGAATCTCAGCCGTCATGCCAATCCAAAACAGACAACTTCTGGCCCGGCGCATCATGCTGTCAAATGCAAGATGAGCAGCGTGTAGCTTCTGCTTGATTTCAGGCCTCAGTGCTTTTGGGATAAGAATACGCTCTCCTTTAAGTATTGTGCCTTGTTCTGTTGTCAGAGTATCACGAATGTCAAAATAAGGCATAAGCTCAGCTGGTACATCAGACTTTCTTTTAGGCCACCCATCCAAAATGGTCGACTTCAACCTCTGAAGCACGCTGTCTTTGAGAGTTTCAGCTTTAATCTTTTCCATCATTACATCTGGTATTTCAGGTAATCTTACAGGTGCATCAGCTCCTGCATTGCTTTCTCTATCAGCTAAGGAATCCAATGTGACATTATGAATACTAACTCTGGACAGTGTGTCGGTTATAAGAAGATCGGAACCTTGTACCCATTGGAATTCAAAGTCATATCGATGGCTGCGCATCAGTAAATTCTGCAGTCTTCGAGGAATTTGACTCAGAGGTTTCTTGACGATGGCTGCCAAAGGTTTATGGTCGTTGATGACTGTAACTTTCCTTCCATAAGTGTACTGGTCAAAGCGTTCCAAACCATATACAACAGCTAAGAGCTCCTTCTCAATTTGAGCCCAGCGTTGTTCTGTTTCAGTTAGAGCTCTAGAAGCAAACTCTATTGGCTGACCATTTTGTAGGAGGACAGCCCCAAGTCCATAGCTGCTACTATCAACTTGAATGCACAAAGATTTATCAGGATCATAGTATGCGAGTACTGGAGTAGAAGTAATCAGTTTCTTGACTCTCTTGAAAGCTTGTTCGCATTCAGCAGACCAGATAAAGGGAGTATCCTTACATGTAAGTTCTCTAATTGGATGAAGAACTTCTGAAAGATTGTTGAGAAACTTTGCTAGATACTGTATACATCATGCGCAAAATCTGCGAACCTCATGACAGTCCTTAGGAACGGGCATGTTTAGTATTGTCTCAACCTTTTTCTTGTCTGGTTCAACACCTCGAGCAGTAATAAGGTGACCCATGAAGGTAATTTCTTCTTTCTTCTCTTGAGCTTTAGCATCATTCAGTTTAATGCCTTTCTCTTTACACCTATGTTTCAGTGCTTTAAGCTTCAGATCATGGTCCTTAATTGCTTGCTGTCTGTTTGATCCACAACCTGCAATAACTATGTCATCAGCAACATTGATGCAACCATGAAGACCTTCAAGAGCTTGTGCTAGATGCCTCTGGAAAATTTCACTGCTTACATTCAAGCCAAATGGTAATCTAGACCATCTGAACCTACCAAAAGGTGTAATCATTGTTGTAAGTTTACTAGACTTCTCATCAAGTTTGATATGCCAGAATGCTTCCTTGATATCCAGCTTTGTGAAAATCTTGGCATTATTGAGTTCAGGCAATACATCATACAAAGTTGGCAATCTGTAATGCTCTCTCTGCAAAGCCTCATTCAGGGGTCTAGGATCAATACATATTCTTAAAGAACCATCAGACTTTTCAACAACAGCCATTTGGTTAACCCATTCAGTCGGTTCCTCTACTGGTATTAATATGCCTCTGTTCATTAGATTTTGAAGCTCTGACTTTACCTTGCTCTTAAGTGAAAATGGTATTTTTCTGCACGGCAGTGCCTTTGGACGAATATTAGGATCAATATGCAACACAGCTTCACCCAGGACACCTAGATGGTTATCAGAGTTATGATCATTATCTAAACTGTCAGTAGCCACCTTAGCAATAAATTTATTTGTGTTGACTGTCACAAACTGTAGATCCTGCAGTGTGTTGTTGCCCAGCAAACATGTGAATCTATTTTTCACAACAGTAAACCTTATATTGTGTTTTGTCCCAGTCTTAGGATTCTCAGCAGTTAATAGAACTTCTCCCAGTGGAGTCATCTTAGTACCATTCCACATAACAAGCCTTTGTTTAGTGGGTAACAATTGTTCTTGCATCACAAAGCGTTGACAGATTGTATTCACATCAGCTGCTGTGTCTAGCTGAAATTTTACCATTTTTCCATTGACAATGAGTTGTGCAGATGTACAAGCTTTACTAGACTTCACACAGTTAAGAAAAACTTCAGAATCTTCCACTGACTCTGTGTGAACAGTGTGAACTTTCTTGCATTTAACTTTGAAATGGTTTCTTCCCCCACAGTTTGAGCAAAACTTCCCCCATGCAGGACACTTTTTCTTAATTAATAGATGTTTCTGTCCGCAGTAATGACACTCCTTTCTAGGTTCAAAGTACCCACTGTCAGTGTTACTTTGACAGGCTTTACCAGCAGCACGCCCAGTGTCTCTCTTGGGAGGTTTATGGTTGAGTGAGTTTTTTCTGTACCTTTTCAACCCTTGCTTCAGAAGGTTGTACTGTATTATTCATTTCACTTATGTCTTTTCCAGTTTGCTCGAAGACTCTGCATATGTGAATGGCTTTCTTTAGGTCGAGGTCAGCTTCTCTCAAGAGCTTCTCTTGTAACCTTTTGTTGACAGTAAAGACAATTTTGTCTCTTATCATACGATCCTTGTCGTTAAATTGCTCAAATCTGGCTTAGTTCTCAGCTCAGTTAAAAAGGAATTAAAAGGATCTTGAAGAGGTGTGTTCCAAAATCTGAACGTATGTAATACTTCATTGCTTCGTGAGCTACAATGGTTCTGGAGCAAATCGAGAATTTTAGTAGGATTAGAGTGGTCTCCTTCCTCTGCAAGTTGATCAAAAACTTCAACAGCTTGAGGTCCAGCACAGTGTAGAATGATGGCCGCCCGAACAGAATCAGGTTTCGAAGCCACCTCTTCTGCATGCATGTATAGTTCTAACTGTCGTCTCCATTTACGAAATGTGTCTGGTCCGACGTTATTTATGTCTAGGCAGGGTGGTAACCGAAATTAGGGCCGTTCTGCCATGATGAAATGTCTAATAATGGTATGCAAGCAATAACCAGTAATCTCACCTCAAGTCTAATGACATTTAGCACACGTTTTACAAGATATTCAGCAGAATAGTCCGAATTCTGTAGAAATAAACACCGCTGCCACCATGTTGATCTTTACTGTTTTATATAGTAAATATTGTAAGATATAATGAGACGTGGCTGGCTGTCATACATACTCACGTTACGAAGCACAATCACGAAGCTTGAACACAAGATACAAGGATCGACATGTTTAATTCGCCATCTTAGAAAACAGGAAGTCGGAAGAAGAGAAAAGTAGAGCTAGCCTAAGGGCAAGTAACTCTAGTAGGAAACAAGATAAACATCAAGACATCAACAACTATCTTAAAGCTTACATTGTGCTGTGAGAGCTAAACAAGGATGTTAAACAAAATACAGTAATAGAAAATGTGTAGCCTATGAAATGTGCTGCATTCCAAAGAAGATAATAATACAAGGAATGATGTATTCACAAATAAACCAGTAAAATTAAAAAGTTAGAACTTTATTGTTCGGAATAATATATCATCATCTTCATCATCATCTTCCTTTGCACTCTGTTCGGAGCATGGCCCCCACCACTGTAGCTGGTTCCCATGTAGAAAGCTTGTACCAAGCATTCACATGTGATTGCAGCGGTAGTTTCTGTAGTAATTTGTTTGAAATGATGAGGTTACCAGCCTCATGCACAACCTCATATTAGTTGCCTGAGGGAGCAGTAAGTTTGTTCTTTCTTTGTCTCTTAAGAGACCCCCAGAAACTACATGGGGCAGGAATACTATAGAGCAATAATACATAAAATTGTTAGCATTACACACTAAGCTTGGAGGAATCACTTGAGCCCCGGACGTAACTCTGGCTTTTACTTGGTTGGCTGCATGCAGGAGAATCTCACTGTGAACCATTGATAGGCAGGGGGAGCTGAGAAGTGACTCTGTATAGAATGAGATAATTCCTTGGGAGAGCCCAGAAACAGAGCACAGTATTTTAGCTCTGCTTATTTGGAGAACCCACTTGAATGGTGGGGAATGCACAGTATGCCATGCACTTCTTCCTTCTAGCTTGAGACCAGATGTGATGATCTTTTAAATGCAAGTCAAGCTGGAGAAACTGGAGCTCATGACTTCAATTCAACATGTTCTGGAATGGTAGAAAAGCCACAGGATAATTCTAGATCTACAGTGTAGATAATACCAAGTTGAAGATTCACCTTGGTATTGGCTGCAAAACAACGAGAAGCCCTCGTTAAACAACAACAGAGAAATGTCATGCATGAAGAGTAAAGCCATTTTTCTATTTCACAAGAGGACAAAGGTGGAAGCAAGATGACTTAAAAAGAAAAAAGAACTTTTTATGCGCATTATTATATACTTAGTGTATTAAATTGTAAGACGTCATACAAATGTCAAACCAATGTATCATAAACTTGAATATTTTCTTTCTTGATAAGCATTTACCTGTCTGGTAAAACCGTAAATGTACAGCAGAGGCTGTTTTATTTAATGAGTCAGATTTATAAACGTACCATTTGTTATTCCATCCTCAGCAATTTTAGTCATTTACCTGACAGAATGGCTGGGCTTGGCCTATCATTCAGCAGTGGCCCTCTTCCACCTATTTAGCATGATGGCATATTTCTCACCTCTTTTGGGAGCAATTATTGCTGATGGCTACTTGGGAAGATTTAGGTAACATTTTATGCTAAACTAATTGTTACTCAGGGCTGTAGGTAGTGACCAAGAATATCATGTCCAGACATCAGACCTTGACTAGCGGGTGTCTTCACAACATTCTCCATACTACAGAATTATTGAAAAGTCACTTCCTATTTTTAGATTGTTATTTCCTTGCTCCAATCCAACTAATTTACATGAAGCAACGTTAAAATAAAGTCAGCTGACATTTTATTATATAAATGCTCTGTCACATTAACATTACAACCCAACATGAGAGTCGTACTGAAAAAAAAAATCAATCTGTGCAAAGAATATATTTATTTAAATGCAAAAATATATGATAATTTTCCTAGTAAAAATTTTGGTGAAAATAACATTCAAATTTTTAGGTTATGTACATGGGTCCCCTAGAATCCATTCATGGACCCTCACAGTTTAAGAAACTTTGAATTAAAAAGTGATGGGTCAGAAATGAGTAAGTAGGATTCCAGTGCAGAAATATGTGTCTTCACAACATCAACACATTTAAAAAAAATTATTTTCATGTCTTTGTGATAAAACTTCTTGAATTATTTTTTAACTGGATATCGTACATTTAGATTTCGGAGCTTTTACTACCAAGGTATAAAGTAGCGGTTGTATATTCATGTGTTTGTGTACAATTTTACTGTATTTTCTGTAACAATTTTTTAACGTCAGCACTTTACAAGACATATCAAACTTTTTTTTTTAAACATTACATAAGAACTTGCTGCAGTCACAGGATTCTAGAGTCAATGTCCTAAAGTTTGATACATAATATTTATGTCTGCTGAAATAGTATGTGTGTCTACTGCCTGTATTTAAAATACCATCTGTAGAAAAGGCTGCATCCATTTTGGAGCTTGGGTAAAACCAAAGAACTGCCTGGGATAGACGTTAAAGTGCACTGCTGCTCCTGTCCTTAACTATGTAAACAGTTTGATATTCTGTTTTGGGGGAACCTTGTAGGATTCTGCTATAGATATTGTGAAAATTATGGACAAAATAGGTATTAACAACAGTCCGTTCTGAAACAAAAATTATGTGTTGAATGAGAACAAAGTTAGTCTCTGAACAAAGCACGGTATATATAATTAAGAAGGATGAGATAACTATATCATACACTGTTTAAAAGTTTATCATATCTTACAAGTTCATTGTGTTTGCTGGTTGGCATATGTTCTTCTGGCATGCTGAAGAGTGTTAAAATCTTTGAATTCCAATTTCATTTTCAGAACCATCTTTTACATTTCCATTGTGTATGGGGTTGGTACCTTGGTTATTGCACTTACAGCTTTACCACCTCCAGAAATGTGAGTAATAGTTGCTTGTCACTGAAGATACTTAGTTATGTTGTTGATATCCCATAGCATGTTGATATCCCATAGCATGCTGAGCATGTCTACTCTTGGCAGCCCAATGCCATTCTTAGAAAAGTGCAGGTTTTCTGCAGTTGTTTCACGGTTCCATATGGTGAGTTGGTGATTGTCAGAGGTATCTGTAATAGTTTTTTGTGTGGCATTTGTGAGTGGTGGACACTCAAAGAGGAGGTGTCTGGTTGTTTCATAAAGATGAGAGCAGTGTCTACATATGGGTAGATGCTGAGGGTTGATATGGTTTAGATGGCTATTGAATACTCCATTATAAATTGTGATAACATGTTACATACACAATGCTTCTGATATTTTTGTGTGTGTTACCATTTCTTCCCTCTCTTGGCAGTGCTTTCTTACTTTAGTCCATGCTTTGTTTTGCTTGTTCAAGATTTATTTTCAGCCACCTTTTTCCATTCCGTCATCATTTTCTTCATTCATTTACCCTGTCAACCTTCTAGGTTTCTTTGATCATTACTTTGATATCTACATTTATAGCTTTCATAAACTTTCCTTCTATCTTCCTTTAATCATTTTTTTGTTTATTTTCTGTATTGCTTACGTTTTATCAGCCTTGTCTTGGATTTTGAAACATTTTTCCTTCTTTTACATTTTCTACATATTAATTTTTATATTTGTTAGCACATTCATTTTTCTTCAGTGCTGTGTTACTGTTTTTGCAAATCTTTCACCATTCTAGGCATTTTTTTATTTTTAGACTTTATTCTCTTTTAGAAGTAAATTGAAAACATCAGATTCAAATATTACAGTATTGCAATATTAGTATTGTAATAAAGTAATGAACAATCACAGCTGTAAAGAAACTCAAAAAACATTTATCAGTGGATATCAGAGGAAAATGCCTTAACTGAATCAGTTGAGAGAAAAAATATTGCCAAGATAGAATTGTAAAAAAATATTTTTTAAAAATGGTACAAAGAAAGAGACAACCCTGTGAAATTGGAGATGACTTGGGCACACTATTTGAAAGTCTTCTGTGGATATCACTAAACATTTCTCAGCATGGAACCTATTCATCATCGTCCTCATCATTATCCTCTGTATGCCTTACGGAGCTTGGAGCCCCACTGTAACATTCTACTGTAGCGGTGTTTTCTGTGGCAGTTTGTTTTATATGACGGGGTTGCTAGCCCCTTGCACAACCTCATTAGTTGCCCTGTACGATGTTTCTGAGGTGCAATAGTCCTGTTCTATTTCTTTGCCTTATCAGAGGCACCTGGCAACAACACGGGGCATAGAACCCGCGTTGGGGAAGGAAAAACAAGGTCACTAAGAGAGGTAAATATAAATGCTTCACACAAAGAACATAAGAATCACTTGAAATGAAATTGAAAAACGTTCGAAAAGGAAATTAACATACAATAAGCTGTGATCGATACCAAGAAAGGAGTTGACAAATGGAAATAAAGCTACCACAACATTTAAACTTATTACTTTATTCTAGATTTATTGTGCAGTCACTAACCCAATATAACCAGGTGACCCAAGTGTATTGAATGATTTATAATTTATTCTAGATATGGTCCTGTGATTGGCCTTCTGCTAGTCAGCTTGGGTACTGGAGGCATCAAACCATGTGTTACAGCTTTTGGAGGAGATCAGTTCTCTTCACATCAGGTAAATGCACTCTTTGTAGTATAAAGACCAATGTACAAATGTACATTCTTTTCTTGTTTGTTTATGCTGTCTTAAAGACTTGTGCCCTGTGGTCCAAAACTTTAACTAAAATACATCATTTTATATCAGAGAAGCTGTCAACAGTATTATTCCACATTTTCGCATCATTTAAAACTAGTAGCTGGAGAAACCATCACAGCAAGAACACATGAAATGCTTTGACATAAGACTTCCTTCAGGGCAAAGTCATTGATGGCTGCATGCTCCTTATGAAGCACACAAACAAACAAAGAAGAAAGAATAAGTAAATAAATATACAGTGTCAGGTGGTAGTTTTCAGACTGTACAAACTTCAGTGTAGAAGATGTAGACGATAATTTATTATTGCTGTAATTTTCCTCTTTTTGTATATTTTGAAAATGTTTTTCAGTTACATTAGATCCTGATTTGTTGTACCATTTATCTGTGATAATTCACAATTTTTATTTAATCAAGAGGTGTACCCCACAATTGCTGAATGATATTGCTGAATTTTGTCTACTAGGAGAAGGAGAGAATGGCCTTTTTCTCAGCATTTTACTTTATGATTAACCTGGGCAGCATGTTATCCACATTTTTAACACCTATTCTGAGAGGTAATGTTATCTGGTGATTTTCTTTTATTTCTTATGAATACTTATTTGTTATGTGAAAATTTGAATGTTTACCCAGATTGTGAATGTTAAGCTTTAACATAAATAGGTGGCATAATTATGTTTTACAATGTCATTTCTAGTACATATATAAAAAAATATAAGCAGCTTGAAAGTGGAACTTGGTTGTGCTGTATGGAATTTATAGGTATGAGAAAGCTAAATGAGACTTTGATAATGAAAAAAAAGAATTAAACTGCAGCAGTAAAGGAGTGCAAGGAAAAAGGAATGAATAGGCTGTTGCACAGTATAGTAACACATGGACAGATTGGAGAGCTACTTTCATACACATAACAAAGTTCCCCAACATAATGCGGAACAGAGACAGCACATATGGCAGACACCCATACCATTCGTGGAAAAGCTCTACGAAGATGCAAATAGCCTCAAGTTGACCACTGCTTTCTTTGAAAACATTCAAGTGTAGGAGAGTGTACGAAGAAGAAGATACACAAAACAGGAGCCTGGAAGACAACACCTATTAAAGAACTTGAGAAGATTACATGCCTCCAACCATTAGAGGATATAAGAGATAGCAGGGCATAACAACAAGGTGAAAAATGAAGGAGACTACCAGAACATCCAGTGTACCATAGAATAAATGCTCTTAGATTGGCAAAGGAAGGTGGAAAACTACCTCAGCCTGATGCAAGCATAACTTCCAAAGAGGCACATAGTTTTATCAGAGGCAGATACAGGAAATAATGGGTTGCAGAGCATCCAGGCCTAAAAAAAAATGAAGCATATTACCAGCTCAGCAGAAGAGAACAAGTGGTAATCTTCAGACTGCAGAGGCCAGAACAGATTGGGATACCATCTATTCAACAAGCTAAAGATAGGAACTACCAATGAGCGTAACTGGGGCACCGATAAAATGACTGCTGAACATTTGCTTCAAAGATGCCCAACATATGAGGAACAGAGAAAGCATGTATGGTCGTCATCAGTACCATTCCTGGAAAAACTCTATAGAGATACAAATAGCCTTGAACTGACCACTGCTTTCTTTGATAATATTCAAGTAGACATTTGAGAGTATATGAAGAAGAAGAAGAATACTTTTAGGCATTCTTTCTCTCTTCTCTCTCTCTCCCCTCCCCTTATCACAAATATTATGTGGGAAATATGTTTGCAAAAATGATCAAACTGAATAAAAACTAAGCTGAAACCAGTATTTTACAAAGAAAATTTTGATGGGGGAATAGGTTGCTCAAGTGCATATTGTGCACTTAAACAGGAAGACTGTAATACAGAAAACAAATTACTTTTCATAGATAAGGTCAGATATGCTAGAAGTGCCAGAAGAATATTGAATCAAGGAATAATTTCTGTTGTTTATTGGTAGATTAATAGAGCCTTAAAATTGCTGTAAAGAACAAAGACAAGCACTCTCAAGTGATTGTCTGTAACATTTTTTGGGTGCATTTATGTATTCTTCTCAATGTTTTATTCAAGTTCTGTGTTCAGACTATAATGAATACAAAATGCACGTTGCTCCCTCTAGTTCCTGAGGGTCTCCGAAGAGACAAAGGAAGAAGGACTACTGCACCCTCAGGCATGTCATAGGGGGTAAAGGTAAAGGATCCCATTACACGCCCATTGAGGCATATTGGGAATATGGTGTTAGGCCCATATTTTCTTGACCATTGGCACACTAGGGGTGATGTGGTCAGCATCATGCCGGCCACCTTAACCTTCCCAGAGTTGCACTGGTGCCCAATTCATGATGCTGGGTCGACCCCAGAGCCGTTTGCGGTCTAAAAAATCCCACCTCAACTGGGGATCGAACCATGGACCACCTAGCTGGGAAGCGAGTGCACATGTCGTACAAGGCGACTAATATTTAGTTTTGCATGGAACCAGCAACCTTATCATGTAAAACACATTGCCACAGTAAGAATATGTGACTGTTTGGTGCAATCTTCCTGCAATGGGACCAGCTATAATGGTGACTCCATGCTCTGTAAGGAGCTCAAAGGAAAATAGTGATAATGAAAATGCATGTTGCGTTTTATGAGCTGTATAGTGAACAATTTTAAAGTAGCATCAATATTTTTAGCTGATGTACACTGCATAGGAAACAGTTGCTATCCTCTGGCTTTTGGAGTTTCAGCAGTTCTAATTTTTTTTTTTTTTTTTTTTTTTTTTTTTTTTTTTTTTTTTTTTTTTTTTTTTTTTTTTTTGCGTACGCCCGCTAATACTCGAGGCGAAATCTCAGGTTATTACTATGTCTAACCTGACATTGATTTTACGTGAGTATCCCTTTTTACTTGTACAGAGACAGGTGTCCCTCGCCATTCAGGCAAATACTCTCCGATTTCGGAGGTACCCATTGCAGCTGGGTCGGCTCAGGAGCCGCCAATCCCCGGTCGACGACACTCCTTCAAATGTCCTCGCCAGGTCTCGAGTTAATCCAGTCCAATTCCCGGTCGACGAAAAATCCTCAAATGCCGTCGCCCGGGTTTGATCCTGAATCACCCGGTCGCCAGAGCGGTGTTGTAACCACTACGCTAGCGCGGCTCCCTAGCAGTTCTAATGTTTCTTGCAATTGGTAAGTTGTAAATTTTAGTATGTCTTGTTTTGTCTTATATAGTTTTTTTTTCTGTGTGTGAGAACCAGTTGAATGAAAAATTTTAATATGCTGTTGTGTTGCATGTTACTTGGGATTATGTTCTGAAGATATCTTGGAAAACAAAAAATCACATTTGTTGAAATAACTTTTGTAAGTCCCCATTAAGTGCACATAAAGTAGGTCGCTTTTGTAATATAATGTAAATGTAGATAATAAATAATTTAGACTATACGACGCCTAGCTGAGCCACAATTGGATGAGGTCCAGTGCGGATTCCGAGCAAACCGAAGTACTCAAGACCTAATCTTCACACTCAGACAGCTGAGTGAAAAGGCCCTTGAGTATAAGAGTGAGATCCATCTTTGTTTCATAGATCTGGAAAAGGCGTTTAACAGGGTCCCCTGGAGCAAACTTTGGGACTGTTTGGCAAGGAAGAACATTCCAGCACCTCTGATTCATGCTATACAGAGCTTCTACAAGTCTTGCAGAAATTATGAGAGGACAGCAAACCATAAGTCAGAAGAGTTCAGGACCACCACTGGTGTAAGACAAGGTGATATCCTGTCACCTTATCTTTTCATACTCCTCATGGACGAGGTCATCAAGGCATGTAAGGAGAGAACAAGAAAGTATTCAGTGGGGTACTGGAAGATGAGACAGGTATGTATTTCAGAGCTGGCATTTGCTGATGATGTTGCCCTGATTGCTAAATCAGAGGCACATCTCCAATCCAACCTGCAAGTCTGGAAGGAAGAGCTGGAGAAGAGAGGGATGGTCATAAGTAGCTCTAAAACAAAATCCATGGTGATATCACGAGAAGAAAGAAGACATCAGATTAAGCTGGGAGAACAGGTCCTGGAGCAGATCGACCACTTTAAATATCTCGGAGCTATTATAGACCGAAAGGGAGGCATCAAAGAAGAGTTGGCCACTCGAAAAGCAGCAGCTGGGAGACTTTTTCAGGCCATAAATCGAGGATTCCTCAGCAAGAGAGAGGTTGGTAAGAAAACAAAGATGGCTGTATACCGCTCCACCTATGTCCCAGTCTTGACATATGGATGCGAGTCATGGGCAATGACTACAACCCACAAAAGCCAGATTCAAACCTCAGAAATGATGTATCTGAGGAAGGTGGTTGAAGTAACAAGAAGAGACATGGTCCGCAACCAGATGATACGCCAAGGCCTTAAATCCCACCCCCTGCAGACCCAAGTAGAGCAGTTCCAACTAAGATGGTTTGGCCATGTCTGCAGAATGGAAGAAGATCGGCTACCACGACAAGCATGGGAAACAAAGAGTCAGGGATCCAAGATTCCTTAAAAATAGATGTGGTCAAGATAAGCCCTCAGTGTGATGAATGTATGGTTGAGTTGATGAATTTCTGTCTCATCTTGATTTGCATGCAAGATGTGACACAGATATGTCATTTCTCAATGGGTTCAAAACAGAGTTTTTCAAACTGTAGTATTAGAAGTTCCCAGGGAAATCTGAGGAATGTTGTTGTTTTGATCCCCAGGGATTCAAGTTATTCACTCTTTTACCCTTATAGCTATTTGGGGGTGTCATTTTGGGCTTTCTTGCAACCCCAGAGAACTTCTGCAACTCAGCGGGCACAACTGGCGGATGTCACACCAGACCCACTAATTGGCGTGTGTGCAATGCCATGAGAAGGATGGCCCTTTACCCTGAAAGGGGGTCATTGTGGAGCCGGTGGCACAGCCATCTGAACAGACACACGTAGCTCTGCCTTATCATTTGAACTGGGAGGGAGCACCATGCACAGTCTTCTGGGGCAGTGTTTGCCTGTATCACACTCTGAGGAGATTGGAAGCAGAATAGGACTACCTTTTTCTCAGGCATATCATAAGAGTCGACTAATAGGAAGTACATGGGGCTGGCAACCTCATCAAGTAAAACAAATTGCTACAGAAGCCAGTGTGTCACTGTTGTGGATCTGTGATTTCTGAATCCTGCTTGTTGTGGGGTTAAAAAGTGTTTTTCTTCCAGGTGCCGCATCAGTCGGGTATTAATTATGCGCTCCATTAGTTTACCCACGCAACTAAGTAGACTGATTGGTCTTTAGCCATTTGGTTCTGTCAGGTCTTTGACTTTCTTGTCTCTAACACTTGCCTCCCCTATGGCGGTGTCTATGGAACTATCTTTACTTTTACTTGTAATTATCTATCACTGCATGCTCTTCTGTGAAAGTTGAATGATGGTTATTCGTTTTACAGTCGTGAAATGTGTGGCAGCTTTTTCATTTAAAAAAATGTCTGTCCTGATGTAGGGTTTGTTTTATTCTCATCAAACAACACAGCTATCTTTGTGAGTGGAAAGAAGCATTACAAGCATGTTCCACCCACAGGAAACCTCTTTGGACGTGTGATAAGATGTGTTTGGGTAGGTTCTGTATATTTTCTTTTACATAGTTCATTCAACTAAAGTATAGGATAAATGCTACAGTAGGTAGTGTGGAAGCAGGAAATAGATTAACATGCAGAAACGATGACAATGAGGTTAAACAAAATTACATGCTGAGGTGCTGTTCAAACTTTGATACACATTAGACCAATATATCATTTAGTTTCTTTCATTAAAAACTTTGTCATAAAAAAATAAAAATTATTAATGTTTTCTGTCAGCACGGACTGAAGATGAGAGTCAGACATGGAAAATATCAGAACAAAGACAAGCACTGGCTAAATTATACTGATGAAAGATACGAGGTAAGGACTTGGCTCAAATCTTAAAACTTGATGTTCATTGTCAGTGTTCTTATCCATAATATTTGCCAATAAAGTCAGTATCCATATCTGAAACATTTACCAATAAAGTCAGTATCCATATCCGTAACATTTACCAATACGGTTGGTATCCATATCCGTAACATTTACGAATAAAGTCCACATCCATGTCAGTAACATTTACCAGTATAGTCAGTATCCATATCCATAACATTTACCAATATAGTCAGTATCCGTATCTGTAACATTTACCAATAAAGTTAATATCCACAACATTCACCAACACACTCAGCTTTCATGTCCACAATATTCACCTACCTCTTCTTCATATTTTTCCTCTTTGCTCTTTATGGAGCGTGGAGCCACCACTGCAATTGGTCCGCTTGCAAGAAACCTGCTTGAAAGTGTTTATGTGCTTTAAAGCAGTGGTTTCTGTAGCAATGTTCTACTTGATGAGGCTGCCAGCGCAATGCACCAAAATGTACCTGCACATTGTTTCCGTATCATTGACTTACATTGTGTTCATATTCACGTCACTTGTCTACACATTCACTGTTCATATTTAAAACAGTTGCTTCATAGTTCATATCTCAGTCCTTGTGATTATACATTAGTCCATATTCAAAAGAATGATAGGGAGCCGCGCTAGCGTAGTGGTTACAACACCGCTCTGGCGACCGGGTGATACAGGATCAAACCCGGGCGACGGCATTTGAGGATTTTTCGTCGACCGGGATTTGGACTGGATTAACTCGAGACCTGGTGAGGACATTTGAAGAAGTGTCGTCGACCAGGGACTGGCGGCTCCTGAGCCGACCCAGCTGCAATGGGTACCTCCGAAATCGGCGAGTATTTGCCTGAATGGCGAGGGACACCTGTCTCTGTACAAGAAATAAAGGGATACTCACGTAAAATCAATGTCAGGTTAGACATAAATAATAACCTGAGATTTCGCCTCGAGTATTAGCGGGCGTACGAAAAAAAAAAAAAAAAAAAAAAAAAAAAAAATGATATGGATGAAGATGAGATACCGAGGACAATTAATTATCGCAGGCTAGAGACTTACACTGCAGTCAATGAATCATCACTTGTCTACACATTCAATGGCCATATTTAAAACAGTTGCTTCATAGTTCATATCTCAATCCCATACATGCCACTCCTTGGAGATGAAAAACCTGTACAAAAAATCCAACATCCTGTACAAAAACCGAAAAAATTATCAAAAGAGTTAATTCGTGTAAAAATATTTTTATTTACAGTGCGCTGCATTATAATTGAGACATGCGGCCTTTACCTTTCAAAGCAGGTCATCACTTGTTTTAAAACCCAAACAACAAGTGACTGAGTTTATTTTACACTGTAAAAATGATGTGATCATGTCACCATTTAGTCTATTTCTGCACTTAAAGATGACTTACAAACTGAGAAATCTTGTGTTCGATAGGACCTTATCAAAGAATTCACAGACACAGTAATAAGGGGTAAGGGTTAGAAATTTTAAACCTAACCCTGAACACAAACCTTAATCTTAACTCTAAAGACATTCACGGCTTACAAGAATGATATCGAAGAAGACGCCCTACTGTACTCACAACTAATTTTACTACTTCATTATTATTATTATTGCAAAGAGCAAAAAATAGAATTAATTTAAACTATATTATCCTCTTATATGATATGGGGAGGTTTCCAGGGTGATTTCGAATTATTTAAATAAATATCTGATGTAATTAAAAAAAAATAATCATGTGATTATATTAATATTTTTAAACAAATAAACTTATAATTTGCAGTGGAAATATAAACTGGCGCTAGCATAAGAGCAATGTTAGCCTAATTGGCAGTTTTAAATACCATATGACTTTCAGTGTCAATCGTCAATTACAACAAACATTGGTATTAATTATATAAAAATAACTCACTGGATGATCGTAAAAATTATATATCTACCAAAGAAAAATCAGACAATGTTTTTAAAGAAATAAAATTAAAATTTAGAAGAGAAGTAATTCCAAATAAACTTTTCATGGGGCTTTAATTGGGTTAAGATACAAATTTTATTTGCCCCTTGCTTTTGTGATTTTATTTCATATTCATAATTCTTATTATATTATTATTCAAATGTACATTACTTACGTAGATTCTAAAAATTTTAGTAAAATCAAGTAATATGTAGTGGTATCCACTTTTTTTTTTCTGCTTATAAGCAGCCGTAAATAATAAATTATTTGTTGAGATTTTTCGGTCATTTTAAAGCATTTTTCATTGCTTTGTTTGAGTCATTATTTTGCATATTTTGGTATTTTCAGTAAATATAGGCATATTTTAGCGTTAACGTGTTCTTACGTGTAATTTTTTTTTCACAAATTTCTTTACTTCACTGTTTTCCCCATGCTGTTTAATAATTTTCTCTAACCCCTGAAAACAAATGTTGCTGATGAATTTTCCTACATAAAGTAAAATTTTGAATTTCTGCCTGGTGCCATTACTTCCTTGGAGAAGTCAGCAGTTCTGTTAGTGGATCAGATAGATTTGATGAAGATATTGGCGAATGACACAGTGTGAATGAAGACATGGGAAAAGTTGTGCAAAAGAAAAGTTGTATATGAAAAGCTATGCTTAATTTTAGATGTGCTATTGAGGAAAAACTTTTCCCTGGTGAATTTCCAGCGGACTTAGAACAAACTGCAATTTTTTTTCAAGTGTGCTCCCGTGGTGTCAGTAGTAGTGGAAAGGAGCTTTTCATTTGTTGGCAGACAATAGAAAGTCATTCTCTTTTGAAAATCTTAAACCAGACCACAAGGTCTTTTATATTTGGACATGTGCCCTAATATAACCAACAGCCCCTGTATCTAGGTTGAACACTGTGCGCCTCACCAAAATAAGACAACATTTTATTTATAACATTTTTTTTTTAAATTTGAAAATCTGCACATGATTTTCATTGTGTATTATAATTCTGAACTCAGGGAGCCGCACTGGTGTAATGGTTAAGATGTTGCGCTAGCGACCAGGTTTTCAAGGTTCAAGCCCAGGCGTGGTCATTTGTAGGAGTGCCATCGACCGGGAATTTGACTGAATAACCTGAACGGCTCCAGCAGATAAACCCTCTGTGGATGGGAAGGAGCGAAGCTCCTGACCGGGTTGGAAGGAAAGTCCACTGTCTCCCCAGCCTCGCAATGACATGTCATTGGGCCAAAAGGGCTGGAAAGCTCGAGTGCCGCTGGTTAGAAAAAAAAAATTCTGAACATGTTGCTTTTGTGATTGTTGTACAAACGGATTTACATTATGACATCTTTGTATTTATTGCATGTCATGATTTTTAGAACAGCAAAGAGAGACCGACAAAAGACAACCTGGTGGGATAACTCTATGGGCCGAGATGCAAATTAAGATTATACAAGAGTTGCGTACTCTCTATACTTCTGTATGGTGCGGAATGCTGGAGAGTAGCAGAAAAGGAAATGTCCAAATTGTCCTCTGTCTACAAAACTTGCCTAAGGAAAATGTTCGAATTATTTAGCCGAATACCATCACCTACCAAGGTGCAGTCAAAACGATATGCACACCATCATTGCGGGCAGACGCTGGAACTGGGTTGGCCATGCCATCAGAAGAGACCCCGACACCAGCACAAGAACTGCTATGCTCTGCAGAAGGAAGGCAAAAGAGAGACAGATTAAAGACAACCTGGTGGGAGAACTGTGGGGGCCGAGATGCAAAGCATGAACCAGAGTTGGGGCACTGCACGAAGGGTGGTCACAGACAGAGTAAAGTGGAGACAGTTTGTTGCTGCCCTACGAAATGCCACTAGACGTGATGGCTGAGGATCCAAGAAGAAGAAGAAGATGTATTTGAGTACAAATAGCCTAAAATAAAATTGTTTCACTTTAAACACCTGTGAGTACAGTTATAATTTTTTTTTTCATGTAGGAAAGCTTTGTTGAAGATGTGAAAGCACTATTAAAAGTGCTGTGGCTGTTCTTACCTTTACCATTGTTCTGGGCACTCTATGATCAACAGGTAGGTTTATAATGCATTGAATGTTGCCTTTGTGTGTGTAAATGCTTCTGTTTGAATATTTCAAAGTAAGTTTTTGAAAGTTTTATTACATTGCAGCTGTGTTTCCAAGATGTGTTTTTGAATGTGCATGTAGGTTCTGATGTACATTTGTTGATTTGAAGCTGCTGTTTCTGATGTACATTTGTTGGTTTCTTCTTCTTCTTTCTCGTTCGTTCTGAAAAGGACGTTGGTTGCGTTGTGTCCATTTACAGCAAAGCTGCAGTATTTGCGCCTTTCGGCCGACACATCTGACTTCCGCACTGCATTTTTTGGACCGGGTTTGCCTTCCCTCTTCGATCCCTACTCCTCAGCCAGACTGCAGTGATGCAGCCTGTTTCCAGGACCACCACGTGGAGGTGGAGTAGGGTCTTGGTCAGCTCTGGTTTGCTGACCTTGACGCAGGCAGTCAAGCTAGGGGTCGCTTACTGCATTCCTCACGTTTGATGCATCTTGGATCCCATTTGTTGGTTTGAAGCTGTTGTATCTGATTTACATTTTTTGGCTTGAAGCTGTTGTTTCTGATGTACATATTTTTGTTTTAAGCTGCTGTTTCTGATGTACATTTGTTGGTTTGAAGCTGTTGTTTCTAATGTACATTTGTTGGTTTGAAGCTGTTGTTTCTGATGTACATTTGTTAGTTTGAAGCTGTTGTTTCTGATATACATTTGTTGGTTTGAAGCTGATGTTTCTGATGTACATTTGTTGGTTTGAAGCTGTTGTTTCTGATGTACATTTGCTGGTTTGAAGCTGTTGCTTCTGATGTTTATTTGTTGGTTTGAAGCTGTTGTTTCTGATGTACATTTGTTGGTTTGAATCTGATGTATTGAAAAACAAGAATAAGTGATAATGCATTGTAATCAGCCAGAAGTATAGGCCTAGTAAACAGGAATATTGGATAGCCTATAAAAAAATGATTTAAGAGGCATATAAAAAAATGCAGCATGACAGCACACCATTCTGCGCACTGGATGGATGCAAGATAAAGTTACACAGCCTTCATGAATTCATAGCATAAGCTGTAGGCAAAAGATGAAGATAAAGTATGTGGCCGTTGTATGTCCATAGTGTGTTTTGTTTACTGTTGTATGTCCTTTGTGTATTTTGTTTTTGTTGTACCTTATATTTTTTGTTTTTAAATGATGCTGTTATTTCAGATATTTTTTTTTTCATGATGTGTATTATTTTGTTTTACCACAGGGTATTTTTTGTTTGTTTTATTCCTTGCAGTTAACAAAAGTAGGTAATGTACACCTTACTAAGACAAAGAAATAGCTAATGTTTTGACCACAAGGTTTTTGTCAGGGAACAAATCAGTTAAAACAATAGTGATAAGAAAGGGAGAACTCGGCTTAATGCATTAAACAAAATTAAGCAGTTAAAAAAAAAATGAAATGACACATAAATGGAAAACGATGTTATCACTCTCGGACAGGGTTTCTTAATCTGTGGTCCGTGGATCCCTCCGTGAATGGATTCTAGGAAGCCTGTGTACATACCTAAAATTTAAAACATACAATTTTTAATTATGAATAATAATAATAATAATAAATTCTTTAAGCACCAAACACGGCGCATAAGGCAGAAACCAGTGCTCTCCAGGTTGTTCGTTGTGACGCCACTCCTCTTAGCTCTTGCACATTATTTAGGCCCAACGTTCTTCCTTCTCTTATTATTGTTCTTCTGAGTGTTTCTTTTGGTCTTCCTTTTTTTTCCTCTTACCCTCAGGAACCCAAGTGAGCGCCTGTAGTGGTATTCTGTTGTTTTGCATTCGTAGGACATGACCGATATATGACCATCGTCTTTTCCTTATATAGTCGGAGACATATTTCTGCCTAGAGTCTTCTCTTATTTGTCGATTAGTCTTGAATTCTTTTCAACTGATGTTCATGAGTTTTCTAAGACATTTGTTCTCGAATGTATTCAGCTTGTTCTCCAATGATTTTTGTTATTTTCCAACTCTCACAGCCGTATGTTAACACTGAGATAGCATTTGAATTAAACAGACGAAGCTTGGTATGTATATTCAATGATCGCAATTTCTAAATGTTAGATAATCTATTGAAGGCGCTATTTGCCAAAGCAATTCTAGTATAGATTTCTCTTGTTGTTTTAATTATGATTTTATGTAAATTTGTTCCAAGAAGGGGCCCACAGCTTTCATTGGATAATCAAAGGGGTCCATAGCCTTCATTGGACAATCAGAAGGGTCCATGGCACAAAAAAAGTTTAATAAACCCTGCTGTAGAAAATCCCAGTGAGAAATACTGCATGGACACAATGGGAATGTAGGAAAGATATTAACTAGAAAGAGCAGCTAGTAGGAACAGCAGTGCGTGGCAAAAATAATAATAATAATAATTAGTACTTGGAATGACAAGATAAATAACAGTAAGCTATAAAGAAATAAATAAGTATGATCAGGAAGATATAAAAATAATAGTAATGCCAGCAGGGGCTCATGCTCCACAGGGAGTGAAAAAAGGGAAATGAATGAAACGGAAGTAAGGAAATATGTATAACAAATTGAAATAAGGGAGAATTTTATGCACACACACATTTGCACGCATGCATGTGCACACATACAGAGTTGCCCCTAAGGATTTTTCAGGGTTGTGTGAGATCTTGTGATGACGCTACCTTCCCCGTGCCATACTGTATTCAACTCTTCCGAGACTAATTTCATGTAGTTGAGTTGGATCACACTGTAGTTTCCGTAAGTTTGAACAGTAGCATTTTACAAAAACATAATACATTTTTGTTTTTTAAATCTTATGGTATGTAGTATTAAAAAAATCCATTTTGAATTACAGATGTACGCTCAGTACGCTGTTTTTTCTTTAAAAAAAAAAAGGAATTGTGTAGACATGGAATAATTGAAAGAAGTATTTTTAGGAAATGAAATAACTGAATATAACATTCGTTCATACTTTAAACTCTGAAATAAACGAGTTTCAAATGTTCTGTTGAAATTTATTTTCAAACATTTCATCACCCCCTGCGAAGTAGGTGCCCAGTGCATGCACACACTACAATTTATATATAAAAAGTATACATATTGTTGTTGTTGTTATTGATCCAGCGGTGCTTGGACTCTCGCCCTTTGGCCCAATGCCTGGTAGTGATATCTGCATGTTTTCACAAGTTGTTTTGCTTTTCCTTACAAGGTGTTCCACTTTTCTGGTCTAAGAGGAAGGAACATTTTCTTAACATCATTGAGTGCTGGGCTCTCAAAGAGGTGGTCGTCAACAGTTTCATAGGGGTAATTACATATCTGGCACTTTGGAGAGTGTTGTGGTTGGATTCTGTTGAAGTGACTGTTGAATGGTATATGTTGTTATCTGAGCTGAAAAATGGTGCTGTGATCCCTCCTTGTAATCAATGCACCTACAAGCGTAACTAGTGTATCCAGACAGGTGCAGGTCAAAATCTTCATGTAAAGTATCTTGTAGAGCAGCCATATGTAAACTGTCTAGCAGTTTGGCAAGTTAAAACTTTTTATTTCTTATGCCACAGATGTTTAACTGCAGAATATTAAGTGTAAATATGTTTTTTTCTGTGTGATTTGGTTTCTTTTTGCTCTTCCTCCCACTTTTCCTCTTCTTGGGAAGTCTGTCTTTTGGGTTTCTTACAGTAATCAATTTTTCGCACATCACAGCCTGGCTACCCACTGTCTGGCGTGGACCTTGATAACTGAGGTGTCGTCCGATCTTGTTTGATTTAATAAATTTGGACTTTTTCATCTTCATGGCATTGTGATGCTTGGGTGCCTTTGGATTTCCTACCCACCTTGGGTAGAAGCCAGAAGTGTACTGTGCCAGCCATAGGGGAGATAAAGGGGGTGGTTATGCGTCTCCCTGAGATACGCAGCCAAGGTAGGGCTCACAGTGCTCATTCCCCGCTACTAAATTGGCTGTTGGTTACGCTGAGTTCTCCGAGGCTCTAGGCATGTGACCAAAAGTTGAAGGCAATAAGATAGTCACGTCTTGAGTCTCTGTGCCTTTATGATGGGTTCTGGTCTTCAGGAAGTAGTGCATACACGTTCCTACGCCTAAGACTTGTTCAATATCTATCTGGCTCCTTCCCACCCACTGAGGATGTGTGTTAAGAGTTAAAACTAATTTGCCCGAGTTCTGTCTAGGGTTCTTTAGATTTTTTAAAATTTTGCTTGCTCGTCAGATATAAGTTCTGTATCTATCTCATAATATTTCATTTTAAAGTTGATCTTCACTTGTTAGAACTGGCCATTCATTCCCCTTTGGTAATAGTCTACTTAAAGTTCTTTGTTTGCCAAATCACTAGAAGACACAATGTCAAACATTTATAATGATAAACTTGCAAATGTCACAGTTTGAACAATATAATCACCTGAGACGGCTACTTAATTTTAAAACGACTTTCCTTTTTATTCACAGAAGACTTCATGAACAATATTCTGCTCCAAACAATTAATAACTGATATCCACTGGTAATCGATTTGATCAAATTATATTGTTCGTATAATTTTCTACTTATAGTGCTGATCTGCACAATACCAGAGTCCTGTGCTCTCTGGCACACTTATTTCTTTGTCCGCTAAATATTTACTTTTAAATAATCTTTATAATTACTTTTCAATACTCCTTGAATACATATTTGTAAATAGGTTTACGCATCTTGATACATTTTTCTTTAATACACATTTCTGGCTATCTTGGCAGTTTGTGGATTTGTATATTCCGAATCCGGGGCTATACCACACTGAAATACTTATTTATCTACATATACCTTTACTTAAGTTCACAGTCGAACGCAGATTCCTTAAGAACACTTGTTGAAGTGGATTATACCACACATTAATAAGTGGACTAGCCACATATGCGGACACGTCTATATGCTCCCAAGCGTAGACACCTACTCTTCTCTACGTCATCCCCCGATACGTTACTTTCTCATAGATAACGACTCTAAATTGTGCATTTTGGTGAGGCTCAGCATAGTGCGCAGCATTCCCGCTAAATATAACTTTATCAAGATTGCTTTGCCCCATGATGTGCTCTCAACAGTGTGTACAGTGTAGTGCACTGGTTTTATTATCAAGGTTTACTCCTCTAGATTCGTTGTGTTTAGCCGGAGAGTTCGCATCCTCAGTTACCAGGACTACCTCGAGGAGGGTGTGGCTCTATACCACGCACAAGGATCTTAGGGTATGAGAGGTTTTGCTAGGCCAAGAAACTGACACAGCAATGATCTCTCCTTTCATGAAAAATGAATTCACTAGGCCTAGGTGAAGCAAGGGGGAGAATCCACTACCCACAACACCAACATGGCCACTGTTGGACCACATCTGCAGAGCCAAGGGGAGGCAACCCATGACAGGATTTAAGACATCCCTGAAGTAGATTAAACAGTGTTTTATTCTGTTGTATTTATTGTGTTGGGTTGGTTTTGAAAAAAAAAAGTAAGTTTGTATTGCTTCTTCTGCCACTGGTACCTTGAAGCTTAGAGAAGATGTTTATTAAACATTCAGTTGTTATCCCAGTGCAAAGAGCAAAGTTGAGTATGTCATTGTACAATATTTGTTAGCTGTCTTTTGTCAACCTGATTCTTTGCTTTTCAACTCATAGTGAAAAATAGGACAAGAGTAGTTCCACGGGGACTCTCTGTGGAGATGAAGCAAGAATAGGCTTACTTCTCCCTCATGCTTGAGCTTGTACCTGAAGCTGGCAACCTTATGTAAAAAAAAAATGCCTACAAAAACCATCTCTACTGTGCTTTGATGTAGTCTTCCTCAGGGAGGCCTTGCAGAAGTGGTTGCCTGCTTCATAAGAAGCAGAATAAGGTCATGATGACTACCAAAGGAAATATTGAGAAATATAGGATCAGTTGGCCTGGACACCTTGTAAGGATAACTCCTTTCATTTCATTCGTTTCATAACCTTCCACTCCCAAAGGAGCATAGGCCTTCAACAAACACATGCCAAGTCCTCCTGTCACGTGCCATCATCTCAAGTTTTTCCACGTTCTGCTCATCATTTTTAATATGGGCATGCAACCTTAAAATGGAAGAAGGCTCTGCTTGTGGCATTTCTCTGCCTGCGCACTTTACATAAGATGACAGAGCAAACTAAAGTTTAGATAAATACTGTGTTAACTTTGGGGCACTCATGTTAGCTAGACGTCAGTGAACTTTGTTTTGTTGGGTCTTTACTTTGGAAGAACGTTGGGCCTAAATAATGTGCAAGAGCTAAGAGGAGTGGCGTCACAACGAACAACCTGGAGAGCACTGGTTTCTGCCTTATGCGCCGTGTTTGGCGCTTAAAGAATTTATTATTATTATTATTACTTTGACATTTCAAAAGCCTCAGTATTCAAAAGGGTTGTGATACAGTGGATCTCATCTCATTGTAGCATCCCCTGCATTGAAGAGGCTGACAGATTGTCAAAGGAAGGTGGAAAGCTACCTCAAACGATATGCCTCAGTACTTTTATCACATACCCTTTGTTACAAGAATGTTAAAGACCACTTGTCGTAATGTAACAGAAAATGCTCTCTAGTTACTGTATGTTGCTAAGTTACGTCCTTTTAAATGAAAAAAAGATGTTTTTATTGTCACAGTCATATTAAATTCTCACATAGTAGTTACATATGAAAATATTTAATGTCTTTTTTAACTATAATTCTGCGAGTGTATGCTAAAAAAAAAAAAGAATAAATCACTGAGATCCGGATTATATAGAAAAATAACATTCAAAATGTTAAAGTGTAGAATTTATTGCAAAATTTATGGGTTATGTATGCATATTTCAACAGCAGGATAGAGACTCATTAATCCATGTGCCCTAATATAATTGATGGGCCGTGTATCCAGGTTGATTATGGCAAGCCTCGCCACAATGAGACAAAACTCCTATTTATAAAAAGAAAATAAGGATCTGAAGGTGCAGTAATATAAAATGAAAAATATACCAATAAGGATAGAGAGAATATGAAAAGGATTTTATATGCATAAACGAAGCTTGAAGTTATGCAATGCTGAAGATGAAATTGTAAAATAAATTGAATTCTTCTTACTTGTTATTGACCCAGCAGCCAACTTATTAGCTTCATGAGAACAAATACTAATATTTTTAAAATTTTTGGACTAATAGTCAAATGCAATCCAGTTCAATTCTGTACTTCCGTAAAAACTGTTGCTGCAGTAAGGGGTGAACCCAGTCTCACTCAAGGCTGTAACTGTTGCACCTGCAGACCCAGAAGATCCATAATATTGAAAAGTACTAAGTACAAATAACACTACAGGAAGGCTGTTGTATGGCTTCGGAAATGTTACACGGTTATTGCAATTAACTCTTCCCGTTTGTATGTTCTGGGCTAGATTACTTTGTATTATTTCAGTAATGTTAGTTATTGTTTGAAGATATTCTTGGCTTTGAAGCTTCAAAGCAGATGTTTGGTTTTTCAGATCAGACACAGTTTTTCTGAGCTCCGTAATATACTTGTCATTTTGCGCAACAATTGTTGCAAGTTCTGGTACAGTTGGCTCTGATGCTGTGACCTGCACAGATTCTGATAAAAATAACGGGTGTAGTGTGGAATCCACTGCAAAAACCTCACATGTGTAGATACCAGCTTGAGCACTTACAGGGTATTCCCATGTGATTGTGAGATACCCTTGTTCACCTGCAATGGGGGATGACTCTGAGTCACCATCAACTGTTATCTTGTCAGAGTCAGTGTTGGCTATTAGTGGATCAAATGATGACAGAGTAGCTACCGTCTGTTGCCTTCCTGTAGTTGGATCAGACCTGGATACAATTATTGAAATTATATGAGATACCTCAGCAAGAGTGGATAGTGCAGTTGTATGCGTTTTTACTGAATTTGTTGTAGGTGCACTTGCAGTTGTTTTAGTTGTTGTAGTTGTAGATTTTCTTGTTGTCGTACTCCTTGATGATAGCACATAGTCAGTGTGTGTGGTATACTGATGATGAGTGGTCGCAAAATATTTCTGCACGGCACATCGAAGTTGGAGAGTTTTAGTCAAAACTGGGTAGACAGTTCTTGGAGTGGCTTGTATGTCAATTCTTGATGCTAGAATTGTTGCAGAAACACAAGTTAAGTGAAATGTGTTATTATCATTCAAGCACAAATGAAGATTTCGTTATCTTACTTATCATCAGTTAATCATTGAATACATATTGTTTCATGGCTGCTTTTAATATATATTAAAATATTGATCTTCATCATTATTAGTTATCGTTACGCATAGAGGGCAAAAGACAGAGATACAAACTTCTCAATCTAAGGTGTTGTTGGATCAGTTTTTTTCCCTCTGTGTCTTGTTTTGTCTTTCTATTTTGAGTTCTGTCTTATACATTTGTCTTAGGGAAGTTAAATTAGTGAAAAAAGCAACAAATGCAATTGAAAAGCAAAGGGATCCCGTTACACACCCATTGAGGCATATAGGGAAGATGGTGTTAGGCCCATATTTTCTTGACCATAGGCACACTAGGGGGTGATATGGTCAGCATCACGCCGGCCGACTTAACCTTCCCAGAGGATTTCTGGTACCTAATTCATGAGGCTGGGTCGACCCCACAGCCATTTGTGGTCTAAAAAAAAATGCCACCTCAGCTGGGGATTGAACCATGAACCACAGAGCTAGGAAGCCAGGGCACTAACCACATTTAAAAAATGCTTTCTAATGCATTCTTCTGTACTGCATTAGTTGACAGTCAGGATTAATTTACCAGTAGTTTTTTTTCTTTGTATTTCATCATTTATTATTACTACTATTCACCTCCCCAAGAAGCAAAGACCTTCAGCAAACACATGCCAAGTCCTCTTGTCGCATGCCATCAACTCAGGGTCTTCCTCATTATTTTTATTTCTGTCTCCAGTTCTCTTCTTCATGTGTTTTATAGTCAACCTCTGCCTCTTTTACCTAGAGGATTCTAGTACATCCTTGTAATGCTGTCAACAGTTTTTTTTTTTAAGTGTGTGTCCGATCCGCATACAGTGCCTTCTTGTCATCTCTTGTTGTGTACTTAGCAATCCATTATTGTAATTTTAGTAAAATAGTCATTGCCCCATAAAGTCTATGTTGTTGGTTAAACACCAGCTTACCTGAAGAATTGTGGCAGAGAAGCATGAGAGCACCAATAAAAACACCAGCTTACCTGAAGAATTGTGACAGAGAAGCATAAGAGCACTAATAAAAACACCAGCTTACCTGAAGAATTGTGGCAGAGAAGCAAGAGAGCACTAATAAAAACTCCAGCTTACCTGAAGAATTGTGGCAGAGAAGCATAAGAGCACTAATAAAAACACCAGCTTACCTGAAGAATTGTGGCAGAGAAGCATAAGAGCACTAATAAAAACACCAGCTTACCTGAAGAATTGTGGCAGAGAAGCAAGAGAGCACTAATAAAAACTCCAGCTTACCTGAAGAATTGTGGCAGAGAAGCATGAGAGCACTAATAAAAACACCAGCTTACCTGAAGAATTGTGACAGAGAAGCATAAGAGCACTAATAAAAACACCAGATTACCTGAAGAATTGTGGCAGAGAAGCATAAGAGCACTAATAAAAACACCAGCCAAGATCCTCATTTTTGATCCCACTCTTTGTTTTACAGCTATAGCTGTATATATTTTGTATTTTTAAAGTACTGTAAATTTGTGTTACTTGTTCACACTGGCAACTGTGAATTATAATGCCTTGATCAGATTTATGCCTGTCTTGTATTTGTCCAGCTATTTATACCTTTAGCATAAGGTATGAGTTCCAGTACCAAGGCCAGCATTGGGGCACCGTTTCTTGAACTGCTTAATTGTTTTGTATAGGTTCTTGACAGTGTTTCAGCAGTTATTATTATTTGTCCAGTGTTGGATGTTATCTGCCAAGCATTTTATTGGTCTACTTCTTAGCTTGACTAGTCTGCACCTGCTGGTGTGTTATCATTAGTCAGATCATTTAATTGTTTTTCTCAGCATTCTTTTGCAAAACCTCGTAGATATGGTTGTCGCTGAAATGTTTAAAATGATATACAAGTTAAATGTAGTCCCATAGCTGATACTACTGTAGGGGAGTGAAGTGTTAGAGACTTCACTATACTAGGCCCAGCATCAAGAGGTGGGGTGGCCAGTTCCCTTCCTTGCTGCCGTTTCCTTCCCCAACTCAAGAGAAGAGTCAGGTACCCATTTACAGCTGGGTATTCTGGAGTGTGACGCCACTGTATTTGGAACCCAGCACCATTGCCATGAGAGGCCAGTGCTCAAACCAGTCTGCCAGTCAGGCGCTCTTAAAATTATACCAGCATTCATTAAAAACATTATTGCAGGAAACGTGAATTAATATCAATCATATGACATATTTGTTTGCTCTTATTGTATACTGCATTTTTAAATATTTTTTTTTTATTGAGTGACAACATGTTATGCTGTAGGGTTAATTTTCTATAAAGCAGAGATTCCTCTTTCGTTTTCTGTTTTATAATGATTTTTTGTAAAGTCTACATGCAGTGCTGAACTAGCAATAAAAGAGAAATTCATGCTGCATGTTATTTGTCAGCTCTCATTTAATTGCATTATGCAGCCTTATAAAAGTCAAAGCCAAGTGGCATTATAAAATGTCAGTTTTACAAATTGACAAGAGCAAGGGGCATTTTCATAAAACATCTTCATTAGCTTTGTAGAACACAGAAAGGCAATAAAAATAAGACAAAAGAACACACACATAGGTAAGAGGAACACCGCATCTCTCATATCTTTTCTCTCTCCAAGAAGCATGGGCCACCTGTGTTGTTGGCCTGCAGGAAGGCTGCACCAAAACACTTTTTTTTACTATTGCATTATTGGTTTCTGGATTGATTAATTGGACCTTGGGATCCACATATGCAATAATGTCAGTATTACACATTGTTTAACACTTATAACTCGCATATACTTTGTGATTATTATAATCATGTTTAACCTTCAGCTCCTTCAATACATTCATGCCAAGCCTTCCTGTCCTGTGCCTTCCACTTGAGGTCTTTCCGAGTCCTCTTTATCCCTTTCATGTCTGTCGCCAGCACCCTTCTCCATGTGTTCTTCTGTCTCCCTATACCTCTCTAGGCACAGAAAGAATAGGACTACTACACCCCATGCATGTTGTACGTTGTATATGAGGTTGAGAATGAGGCTGGCAACCTCATCATGTCAAACAAATTGCTACCAAAACCACTGCTGCAGGAGCCTGTGAATGCTTAGACTTCCTACAAAGGGAACTAACCACAGTGGTGGTTGTTTGCGCCATAAGCAGCACAATGGAAAATGATGATGTACCTCTCTTACCCTGGGTATTTCAGAACAACGACTGCTTTGCAATACTATCAGCAGGTTTCCTCAGTGTGTGTTCTGTTAAATGGCCAGTATTTTCTTCTCACCTCTTGAATAGAGATGAAATATCATTTAATAGGAATGGAGTAGAATAATGCTAAATGAGGAATGATTGTTTTAGTACCATTGTTCTATGTTAGATGGGAGTCTTGTCTTATTTCTCTTGTCTGTGCCACAGATGGACACTTAACTATCATTGCCCTGTTACTGTGTTTCGTCCACTCTTGCCGTGACGCGCAGTAGGTAATTCAATCAATCAATACCCTTTAGCTTCCCAAGGAGCATAGGCTTTCAAAAAACACATGCTAAGTATTCCTGTCCTGTGCCATTCGCTCAAGTTCTTTCCATGTTTTCCTCATCATTTTCAGATATGCAGTAGGTAGCTGACATTTTTGTTTTCGAGTCAAGTGTGTCACATTGGGTGTTGTAGGAGTTCTGTATGTCTATCAATCTGCCTTTTGGTCTTCCCTGTGCCCTAAAAACAGATCTTCTACTCTTTTAGGTGCGTAGTGGCAGCAGATCAAGGATTCATTCTCGTGAGGTGGCTGAATCGCTTTATTTTCTGTCTTTCTAATAGATTTAATGCAAGATGAAGTTCCCACAACATTGGTAACAGTAATTATGTGAATATGAATCATGAACACTACAAAAGTTATGAAGAGAAATATTAAAGCCTAAGTGTTTCAATAATTTCATAACAATGCAAAAGGCTAGAGGAGCTTTCATTGCATTGGGAAATATATAAAGATCAAAATAAATCAGGCACAACACAAAAACTAAAGATGTGATTGCCTCTATAATTATAGTTATCTGGCCTTTACTAGTAATCAAGTCCAACACAAAAATCAGAATTTTTAATTCAAATGTCAGTCCTATTATATGGCTATGAAACATGGAGAACAACAAAAACAAAAGCTAAAAAGCTATACACGGTCATAAATGGATGATTGCATAGAATGGAAGGATTGAAGTGGTACGACAAAACTAATGTGAAACTAATGACAACAACTAGACAAGCAGCAGTGCAAATGAGAAGAAGACGCTAGAGATGGATAGGACACACATGTAGAAATCCTGTTGATAGCATTACAAGGCAGTCCATGTTCTGGAGAACTGGAGACAGACATGAAGGGGATAAAGAAGACATGGAAAGACCTTGAGCTGATGGCATGGGACAAGAAGACTTGGCATAAGTTTGTTGAAAGCCTGTACTTCTTTTGGAGTTGAAAGGTGAAGAAGAAGAAGAATAATTGTGTCAATACCATTGTTATGATTAAAATTCATAACGATTGTGCCTATTATAGGTTTAGCTCAACAGGGCTCTTTGTTTGTTTATTTTATACGGGTCACTGATAAAGACAGATGAGTGATGTTAAGCCGATATGCTTGGCTGGCTCACGTGAAACTAGAGGAGCAGAAGAGCGGGGCAGATTCCAGTGTGTGTCATGGCGAGTGGACGTAATGTGTTTGAGCTCCTGATTGTTAAAAGTGTTTAAAAATGGAGTTCTGTTATCACTAATACATCAAGATCTTTGGTGAGATGTATCTAGTCATCTAGTTATCTGTATTGACCAGAAGTATAATTACTCAGTGTCGAGTGTTCATTTAAATAAATCATATTGAGAACTAAAGGACAGCGTTCCTAACATGAACTGACTGTTGATGGTATTTTGTCTACTGCATATTATCTGCCATTACATGGCATGAACTATTCTACGTGGAGCTGCGTGCAGTCCTAAATAAAGTGTATATTGTCCACTTCGTCAGTTGTGAATCAAATAATTCTGAGTGGTGTGGGCTGGTTGCGGTGTCTGAGACATTTGCTACCCTAGATGTCATCTTGGCCACAGGAACCATCCTGTTATATAATAGTAACATTCACAATCTAAAACAACACGTAACAACCATAGAACAGAGTTTGAAAAGTAATACACTGCAAGCCCTGTATTTTTGTTTTTTTAGTCCTAGTCATGAGTGACATCATCTTCATCACCATTTTCCCCTTAGTGCTCCCCACAGAGCATGGAGTCACTACTGCAGCTGGCCTCCTTGCAGGAAGCCTGGGCCAAAGCATTCATGCTCTTGCAGCCGTGGTTTCTTTAGTTATCTGATTTACATGCTGAGGTTGCCAACTCTATGGACAACTTCATATTAGTCACTTCTTATGACATGTCTGCAGGAGTAGTAGTCATATTCTCTCTTTGTCTCCTCAGAGGTCACAGGAACTACATGAGTGGCATATTAATAGTGTTGATACCACAAAATAGAGGGAGTGGGTTCATTTCCCAGCATAGGCTGAAAGAGAATGCAGGAGTCTATCACTTGGGAGTCATGACCCAAGTGGTCCCCCCCCCCCCTTTTTTTCTGGAGGGGAGGGGGGAACCTCCTGCTCTGATGATCAGTTTGCCCCTTGTTGCAACATTGTGTATAAAGTTTCCTATCAAGTCTCTTGAAACCTATTGTTTCATGGCCAGTCAGGTGTTTGTACAGTTCTGAAGTATTTGTTCGCGGGATGAACTTAGCCCTGGTAAACTCATGTTCTGCCTGTAATTATTTTGTGAAGAGGAGTGCTGAGCAAATATTGACTGTAGTTGTCATTAATAGCTCTTTTTAATGCTGACTAGTGTTCATTAGCCATCATCGTGCACCATACCATGAGGTTCAGGAGATCATGTTTGTTCACAGATCTCAAACCTTGACATTTGCCATATCAGGTGTTGACTTCTTCCACTGCCATTAAAAAAAAAATTGATGATAATAATTATCCTGTTCAAGATCTGAAGGGTTATGATTAGGATATATAGAGTTTTCAAGTCCAAATAATATGTAAAATTGCTGATGTGTGAAATGGAATCATATCTTCTGTCAAATCACTGTAAACAGGATCCTCCTCCCCCCCGTTACACGCCCATTGAGACATATTTGGAATACGGAGTTAGGCCCATATTTTTCTTAACCATCGGCACATTAAGGGTGATGTGGTCAGCATCACGCCAGCTGCCTTAACCTTCCCAGAGTTGCGCTGGTATCCAATTCATGAGGCTGGATCGACCTTGGAACCATTTGCTGTCTAAAACATCCCACCTCAACTGGGGATCGAACCATGGACCACCAAGCTAGGAAACCAGTGTACTAACCACTGTGCTACCGCGGCTCCCATTGTAAGTAGGGCAAATCAAATTTGCCAGATTTTGTGTGCATATGTAAAAAAACAAACCAACAAAAACAAAGAAAGAAAAAAAAAGGCAAACAAAAAACACCAAATAAAAACAAGAAAGAATAAAGATCTGGGGTGTTTAGTTTTATATTTGCTTGACTTTCATTTGTCATAAGTAATACTCTTTGACCATATTATGCAGTTCTCTTGGTCTGTGTATTCTCAACACCTGTTCTATATTTATGGGTAAATTTAAAGCATTCAAATAATCTAATATTGGGATTCTCTGTTGTTCATACATTTTACATTTTAACAAGAAATGTTCTATATTATTATCTTGAAGACATCCTGCACAGTAAGGTTCTTTTATTCTGAAATAGCCTTTTCCCAGCTGTTGTCTGAGAATTTCTTATTACTGGGAATTTTCAGTTCCCTAGATGTCTGATATTTTGTTGTTGGAGCTTTCAATATGCATGTCTTCCTTTCACATTTTTATCCCACTCTGCTTTCCATTCATCTGTTATTATTTCTTTAATTAAGCTTTTAATCTCTGATTTACTCATCCCTACATTTATTAGATTTTTAATCAGATCTACCTTTCATAGCTTCTTTATCTGCCTTTTCATTTCCCTCTATGCTAACACGTGAAGGTACTCAAGCTATTGTTGATCAGAATTGATGTCACTGCACTCTGGGCAAACCCATAGATGCTCAGTCTCCCTTAGCAAATGTTGAATGGTATAAATGTTAATTGCTTCTGTTGCATGCTGATTGTATACATGCCTGATGCATCCTCTTATACGTCCATCCCTGCTGGTCTTACATTTGATGTAGAATTCCAGCAATCTTAGCCTTGATGATTCATCGATTGCAGTGTTATTCTCTAATAGGCAATCATTAATTGCCCTCAGTATCTTTCCCTTATCCATAACAAATGCACCTTCTGTGGGTGCTCTTAAAGCTAGTCTGTCAGCTCTTTCATTGCCTCGTATCCCTGCATGACCAGTACAGTAGATCCACACCAGTTCCTGAAGATTCAAGGCTTCTATGGAGGTTTTCCATTTATGCCGGAGCCATCCACTTTGGACTTTCCGAAGCATGGATTATGAGTCTGATACAATAACTGCCCTTGTTAATGAAGTCTCAGACAGAAACCTTAAGGCTACAGTAGCTGCCTCTACCTCCATTCTCATGCTGGAGGTTGTTATCATGTATGCCCACTATGTTCATTGACGATTCTGCCCTTTACTCTAGCAGAGAAGACCCACCTTGATTTCTCACCAGGGATCAGTCTACACAATGGTATCATCAACCCCAGCATGATCATTTATCAGTTGTTCAATTATTAAAACTGAACTAACTCTGGGATATAGGTATGTTGTAGCCAGAAACATCTCCTCCGCTGTAACAGGTCTACTGCATTCTCATAAGTTTCTTAGTTGCATTAATTGTTGAAAGTGAATCTGTTAAAATTGTTAGCTTCTGGGAAGAGTATTAGAGAAGATTTCTAGTGCTTTTAGTATTATCATCATCTGTGCAGTGAAAATGGATGAATATTCTGTGATATTATATTACTGTCCCTAATTTACCATCTTCTTCCTTGGATCCATCTGTGTATACTGTAATGCTGTCCTTTGATTTTTGTTGTACAGTAATACCCCACTTTACGGTGGTCCTTTTCAGTTATATACATGTCATTATATTCTGTGCTTATTCTGCTTTTACAGCAAGAATGGCTTCGGGCACAATTTTATTGTCGGTAATTCACATTTATTAAATGCGTAAAGGAGGAGAGACCCACGACCTGTGAATTTTAAATGAATTGTTATTATTGTTAATCAGAATCGACCTCACTGCGCTCAGGGCTAACTCATAGATGCGCAATCTCCCTCAGCAAATGTTGAAGAGAATGAATACTAATTGTACCTGTAGCACACACATTAAATGAATAATACATCATTAATAGATATATTGCAGGCACTCGTAAGAAATAAAGAAGCAGAAGACAAGACAAGACAAAAAAACAACAGATATTATAGGCTTGCCAGGGACTCGAACTCAGGAATATCTGAATGGCAATACCGCCTCGCTACTTAGTCTGGGTCGTTCCTCGGTCCTAAATTTGATAGTAATGTCGAGTATTTGTGCTAATGACCCCAGTCCACGAAACACTATTTTTGTAGTGCTTAGTTGGCAGGGTGGTTAATCACCATTCACTCTCGTAGCTAGGCAGTGTTGCCATTTGGATGGTCCTGGGTTTGATTCTCTGGTAAGCCTATCACATCTGTTGTTTTTTTCTGTTGTCTAATCTTCTGCTTCTTTACTTCCTACGAGTGCCCACAACGTACCTAATTATGTGTATTATTCATTTAATGTAGTGAATTTAGTTTATTTACAGCAGTTGTGCACTCAGCATCTCTGTTATATTCTGGAAATTTTCTAAACTTTCAAAATTTATTATATTATATTATATATAATATTTAAAAAAATTTATTACAGTGGCATCTAAGTGTAAAAATGATAAAAATTGGTGCCTCTTACTTTAAATGCTGTATATTCATTTTACTTTTGTACGGTTTTTTAGGCCTAGCTCTATTGCGCACTTAATATATGATAGTGTAAACATGTTATTAGGATTTTAATATGCATTTGCAAGTTAAAACAAGGCTATGTTTCGCTTTTCTGCAATTTCCACTTTTTGGCGATAGTCTGGAACCCAACCCACCATATAAGCGGAGCCCTACTGCACGTATTTTTTGGCTGCATTTTTTTTTCAGTATTTGTTTTCTTAAGTATGTCTGCGTTCTTTTTACTGTCTTCCTTAACTCTTGTCTGTTTATTTTTCCTGTTGTTGTGATGTTTTCGAGTGCTCCTCACCACGTATCTGTATGCAGTAAAGGTGGATTATCTTCTCCTTACCTTAGTGATTATATTTCTTTGTTCATTAGCCATTCTAAGGCATTTTTTATTTCTTCAGTAATCATCATCACTTCCCTTTTCATCACTTATTGAGTGTGGGGGCACCACTGCAGCTAGTGAATCTTTCAGGAAGCCTGCATAAAAACACTTGTGTGCTGTTGCACCAGTGGTTTATGTAGCAGCTTGTTTTATATGATGAGGTTACCAACCGCGTGTGCAACCTCATATTAGTCACCATGTACGACATGCCTGATGGGTCAGTAGTCCTATTCTTTCTTTGTCTCCACAGAGACCTCCCGGAACTACATGGGACTTGCTTATTAATAGTCCATATAAATATTGGCTGCAATAGTTAATGTTAATATCACTGGTTGGGGACCCAAAGACGCAACAATAGAGAATGCAGTCAGCGACCCATAGCTTGACTGCTTGTGTCAGGGTCAGCGAACCAGAGCTGACCAAGACCCTACTCCACCTCCAAGTGGTGGTCCTGGAAACAGGCTGCATCACTGCAGTCTGGCTGAGAGAGTAGGGATCGAAGAGGGAAGGCTAACCCGGTCCCAAAAAAATGGAGTGCGGAAGTTGGATGTGTCGGCCGAAAGGCACAAATATCGCAGCTCCGCTGTAAACGGGCACAATGCAACCAACATCCTTTTCAGGACGAACGAGGAAGAAGAAGATATCACTTGTGCCCTAAAGTCAAAATCTGGCTGTACAAAATGAAATAGCTCCTGAACATTTGGTCCAGTGCTGTTCACTTAAGAGCAGCATAGTATCATGTGATTATTATTAGGATTATGATGAAGTGGTGTCTGGAGGATGTAGGTCACGGTTTGAAGTGGTTGGTAGCTGATAAATGTGTACAGCGGCATATGTATAATTAACTGATAAGTATTACATTGCATCCATGTTACATTTGTATGCACATCTAATAGAGATAAATATTACATTGTATGTACATCTAATAGAGATCAAAATTACATTGTATGCACATATAATAGAGATCAATATTACATTGAATGTACATCTAATAGAGATCGATATTACATTGTATATACATCTAATAGAGATCAATATTACATTGTATCCACATTCAATAAAGATCAATGTTACATTTGTATGCATATCTAATAGAGATCAATGTTACATTTGTATGCACATCTAATAGAGATCAATATTACATTGTATGTGCATCTAATAGAGATCCATATTACATTGTATGCATATCTAATAGAGATCCATATTACATTGTATGCACATCTAATAGAAATCTATATTACATTGTATGCACATCTAATAGAGATCTATATTACATTGTATGCACATCTAATAGAGATCTATATTACATTGTATGTGCATTTATTAGAGATCCATATTACATCTAATAGAGTATGCACAAAATAGGAGCTATTTAATAGAGATCCATATTACATTGAACAACAATTATGTGCATCTAATTGGCTACAGAGTCGATCAGTGGCTAAGGATGGAAGAAAATAGGATAACCTGCTGTATATATAGTACTCAACGGGCTGATCACCCGTTTGCCAGTCACTTCGATTACGGAAACAACAGCAAATGGATTGATTTGCCGTTGCCCTAAAGACGCCAATAGGCGTGATGGGAAACAATGGCAAAGAAAACCTATCTGCTGTTGCCCTAAGACGCCACTAGGCGTAATGGCCACTGACTGCTTTGACGGTCGGTGGCTAAGGACGGAAGAAGAAGAAGTATATATAGTAGTTGAATTGATGGTCCCATCTCTTATTTGTGACTCCAAGTATCACTTTATGATTCTGTGCACCAGCCATACTGTCATCCCATATAACATTGGTTTCAGGTCATTGAGCCCATCTATCACACTGGGATTCCTTGTATGATTGTGTTCCCATGTGTTACTTTATTGAGATCTATGTAAGATTGTGTTCCCATGTATCACTTTACTGAGATCTCTGTATGACTGTGTTCCCATGTATCACTTTACTGAGATCTATGTAAGATTGTGTTCCCATGTAATCCTTTACTGAGATCTGTATATGATTGTGTTCCCATATATTACTTTATTGAAATATGTGTAAGATTGTGTTTCTATGTATTAATTTATGGAGATCTATGTATTATTGTGTTCCCATGTATTACTTTATTGAAATCTGTGTAAGATTGTGTTTCTATGTATTTATGGAGATCTATGTATTATTGTGTTCCCTTGTATCACTTTACTGAGATCTATGTATGATTGTGTTTCCAAGTGTCACTTTACTGAGATCTGTGTATGATAGTGTTCCCATGTGCCACTTTACTGAGATCTGTGTATGATTGTGTTCCCCAGTGTCACTTTACTGAGATCTGTGTATGATTGTGTTCCCATGTGCCACTTTACTGAGATCTGTGTATGATTGTGTTCCCATGTGCCACTTTACTGAGATCTGTGTATGATTGTGTTCCCTTGTGTTACTTTACTGAGATCTATGTATGATTGTGTTCCCAAGTGTCACTTTACTGAGTGTATCTTCTTCTTTTTTTTTTGTACATTCTCAGTGATCCCATGTATCACACTGCGATTAAAAAAAAAAATTATTCTATCCTCCAGTTCCCATTTACACCTTCCTCATTCTGTATTTTATACTGAGATTTCTTCTTCGTGCACTCTCACACGTCAACTTGAATATATTCAAAGAAAGCAGTGGTCAGCTTGAGGCTATTTGTATCTCCAAAGAGTGTTTCCAGGAATGGTACTGGTGACGGCTGTATGTGCTTTCTCTGTTCCTCATATGTTGGGCATCTTTGAAGCAGATGTTCAACAGTCATTTTATCAGTACCACAGTTGCACTCATTGTATTTCCTATCTTTAGCTTGTTGAATAAATGGTATCCCAATCAGTTGTAGCCTGTGTGAAGTCTGAAGATTACCAATGTTCTCTTTTGCTGAGCTGGTAATATGCATCCCATTTGTTTCTGTATCTGCTTCTGATAAAACTCTTTAACTCTTTGAAAGTTATGCTTGTATCCCACTGAGGTAGCTTTCTACCTTCCTTTGCCAATCTGTCAGCCTCTTTATTCCTGGGGATGTTGCTATGAGATGGGATCCATTTTACCACAACTCCTTTTAATCGCTGACCTAGTTTATGGAGCGTTACTCTTGGGTCATTCAGGTCTGCATTATTTTGGCTCTTCAGTGTTGCAATTACTGACAGTGCGTCTGCGAAGAAAGCAACCTCTGTTCTTTTCTCTGTCATTAGAACCTCTGATGCAATTTTCAAGACCTATGCTCTGAAGTTACTTGAGAATTTTCTAGTTGCTGATGACAGCTTTTTTGTGTACCAGTGCTTTAGCTCAGAAAGACTCCTTCATCTCCATCTTCAGCTGCCATTTGTTGGTAATCCATCTGTGTATGCATGGTCCAGGTGTTGCTTGGGTAATGAAACCGAGATTTCAAGTCTGATGGCATTCCCGTTTGTCACTTTTCAAAACTGTTTATTCTCTTAAGCATGGGGCTGGCAATCTCATGATGCAAAGTAAATTGCTATGGAAACCACCGCTGCATGAGAATGTGCTTTGATACAAGCTTATTACAATGGGACCATCTTCTGTAGTAGCTTCTTGCATTGTAACGTGTTAAAAAGGAAATGAATATTCTACTGAGATCCATATAAATGTATTAACATTTATTGCTTCATGATCCTGTAGGATATGCTGAATGTTACTGGTGATTCCAAATTAAGATTATATGAGAGTTGAGTACTTTCTGTACTTTTGTATGGCACAGAGTGCTGGAGAGTAACAGAAAAGGAAATGTCTAAATTATCCTAATTCCACACAACCTGCCTAAGGAAAATTCTTTGAATTTTTTGGCCAAATACCATCTCCAACCAGAAACTGCTGACACGGTGCATTCAACAAGGCATGCAAACCATCATTGCGGGCAGACGCTGGAACTGAGTTGGCCATGTACACAGAAGGGACCCTGACACCATCACCAGAACTGCTATGCTATGGACCCCAGATGTAAGAGAGGCAGACCAAAGACAACCTGGTGGAGAACAGTGGAGGCTGAGATGCAATACCTGGACCAGGGTGAGGGTACAGCATGAAGGATGGCCACCGACTGAGCAAATTGGGGACAGTTTGTTGCTGCCCTACAAGACACCACTAAGCGTGATGGCCACGGACTGCTTTGTTGGTCAGGGGCTAAGGGTCCAAGAAGATGTGGTGATTCCATTTATGAAACTGCAGTTATGTGTTAAGATTTTTTTTATCATATTATGATATTGTTTATCACAGTAAATCATGTCTTTATATTTGGGCACAAAATAAATCACCCATCAGAATGAACTTTATACAGCTGTTTCACTATTCTGCCTTTTTTCTTTCAATACCAGGGTTCTCGGTGGACATTGCAGGCTGTAGAAATGAATGGAGACGTAGTGAGTAATTTAAAAGACAGAGTTACAAGTATATTCAATCTTTACTGTAACACTGCACTGTATATACAAGATGATTGATAAGTCACTCCCTGTTTTTAAATGTGAATACCCTCACTTGTATCTATTGAATATACATGATACAAAATGTCAAAACATGGCACAATAACTGCAATTTGACAAATACATTAAAAAAAAAATTTTTATTCCCAGAAACAAAATAAAAAACAACCTGAAATGGCTAATTAAGTGACGTGATAAGAGACAGCAACAATTTCTGCCTGCTATAAAGTCATGTATTGAACAGACCGGAGCTTACGTTAATTTTAAATGCTAATGTGATATAACAGTTTATGTAATAAAATGGCAGTTAATTGTCTTTCTTGTGATGTTTGTTTGATATAAATTAGTTGGATAGGAGTAAAAATTAATTATTTAAAAATAGAAAGTGACTTTTCAATCACCCTGTGAATTATTAAATATGGCAGGACTGTAGCAGAATGTCAGCGTCATATAGTTGTTCTTTGCCTGGAGGATGACTGCCCCCTGTATAGTTTTCAGGGGGTCTCTCAGGAAGCAAAGAAAGAATAGGAAAACTGGTGACCTCAGGTATGTTTGTAAGAGGTGACTAATATGTGGCTGGCGACCTCAGGTATGTTTGTAAGAGGTGACTAATATGTGGCTGGTGACCTCAGGTATGTTTGTAAGAGGTGACTAATATGTGGCTGGTGACCTCAGGTATGTTTGTAAGAGGTGACTAATAGGTTGCTGGCGACCTCAGGTATGTTTGTAAGAGGTGACTAATATGTGGCTGGCGACCTCAGGTATGTTTGTAAGAGGTGACTAATATGTGGCTGGCGACCTCAGGTATGTTTGTAAGAGGTGACTAATATGTGGCTGGTGACCTCAGGTATGTTTGTAAGAGGTGACTAATATGTGGCTGGCGACCTCAGGTATGTTTGTAAGAGGTGACTAATATGTGGCTGGTGACCTCAGGTATGTTTGTAAGAGGTGACTAATATGTGGCTGGCGACCTCAGGTATGTTTGTAAGAGGTGACTAATATGTGGCTGGTGACCTCAGGTATGTTTGTAAGAGGTGACTAATATGTGGCTGGCGACCTCAGGTATGTTTGTAAGAGGTGACTAATATGTGGCTGGCGACCTCAGGTATGTTTGTAAGAGGTGACTAATATGTGGCTGGTGACCTCAGGTATGTTTGTAAGAGGTGACTAATATGTGGCTGGCGACCTCAGGTATGTTTGTAGAGTGTGACTAATATGTGGCTGGCGACCTCAGGTATGTTTGTAAGAGGTGACTAATATGTGGCTGGTGACCTCAGGTATGTTTGTAAGAGGTGACTAATATGTGGCTGGTGACCTCAGGTATGTTTGTAAGAGGTGACTAATATGTGGCTGGTGACCTCAGGTATGTTTGTAAGAGGTGACTAATATGTGGCTGGTGACCTCAAATATGTTTGTAAGAGGTGACTAATATGTGGCTGGCGACCTCAGGTATGTTTGTAAGAGGTGACTAATATGTGGCTGGCGACCTCAGGTATGCTTGTAAGAGGTGACTAACATGTGGCTGGTGACCTCAGCATGTAAAACAAATTTCTAAAGAAGCCACCATAGGAAAAGCTCAGGTATGCTTTGGTGCAGGCTTCCTGCAAGGAAGCCACTGCAGTGGTGGTTCCATGCTCCACAGGGAGCAAAAAGGAAAATGATGATGGAGGATGATTACCTTGAATTTACATTGTTATCTTTCATTACTTCTAGAGCAGCCTTTCTCAACCTTTTTATCCTGGAGTAACCCTTGAAATAATTGTCAGCTCTCAGGGAACTCCTGCATACAAATGATTCTATCTACAGCTGACAGTATGTTAGCGTGATTAGTCAGTTGTAAATATAATAATCCAATAATTATTATCAATGTTCAGATTTTTTCTGTGAATCTCTTTATTTTGTCCAACTTACTTGCCTACTGTTTTTGTTTCATTCCCCCTACCTACAATGGACATCAACTGTAATGCAAGTCAGTAGTATAAGTAGAAGAAACTTCAGTTTTTCCTTCTGTAAATTTCCTAATAGATTTTTGTTTTTACCTTATTCTTCTTCTTCTTCGTTCATCCTGAAAAGGATGTTGGTTGCGTTGTGTCCGTTTGCAGCGAAGCTGCTATATTTGCGCCTTTTGGCCGACACATCTGACTTCAGCACTGCATTTTTGGGACCGGGTTAGCCTTCCCTCTTCGATCCCTACTCACTCAGCCAGACTGCAGTGATGCAGCCTGTTTCCAGGACCGCCACTTGGAGGTGGAGTAGGGTCTTGGTCAGCTCTGGTTCGCTGACCCTGACGCAAGCAGTCTAGCTATGGGTTGCTAACTGCATTCCTCACTGTTGACGCATCTTAGGTCCCTTACCTTATCCAAGTAGGCCTAAAAGTCTTATTACAAATGTCTACTCTACAAGATGAAAGTGAAATATGGTATTTCGGGATGGATAGGCTGACATCATCAGTCTACCATCCTTCCGCTCATGCAATACAGAGCTCACCAATTACCAACAGCCCTGTCTCACGTCAAAACCAGAGAATGGACTCAAGCAGGTGAACACGGCCACATTGTGCACTGCCATAAGGAGCTGCTAGGTCACAGCCCACCACTGCAAGCACTAACATTGTGGGGTGTGCAAAGTTAAATAAACAATGTTTATTTATTTATTTTTTTCAGTCAGGATCTCACGCTGGAACCTCTAGCGACCTTGTGGAACCCTAGGGTTCCGTGGAACTACTGTTGAGAAACCATGTTCTAGAATATATACTAGCCGCCATTAAAAACGCATCGCATTAGTTTATGAACCACAACTCGTTGTGCTAAATTTAAAATACATGAAACCACTGATTTTACATTTCTGGTCCATTTACTAACCCAAATTTGCTGTATTATTAAACATGAGACAATTCAGAACCGGCTCCTATGCAGTTGTCAACCCTAGGTGTAAAAACAAAAGTCGCACTCACTGTCATTCAGTCACAGCCATCATTAATACCGTGTATGACCCCCTACAGCATCAATACAGGCTTGGCATCGGCGTCTCATGCTATTGCAGAGTGTCTCGAAAAATGTTTGGGGTATGGCGTTCCATTCTGCAATGAGTGCTCGTTCAAGATCATTCACATTGTTGATGTCATACTGGCGGACCCTTCTGTTCAGTTCATCCCATGCGTGTTCAATCGGATTCATGTCAGGAGAGTTTGCAGGCCAATCCAGTACAAGAAAAGGTTGCTGGGCTAAGAAATTCTTGGTAACGTTAGCTGTGTGAGGCCTAGCATTATCATGCTGAAAGATTCCCAAATCTAGGTGATTCTGGAAGAAAGGCACTACGATAGGTCGCGGTACTTGATTAACGTAGACGTCAGCGGTAACGTTAACTCTGAAAACATGAAGGGGAGTACGGTGGTCATGAGAGAATCCACCCCACACATGTACGCTTCCTCCTCCATATCTGTCATGCTGGACTACACACGCATCGGCATATCTTTCTCCAGGACGACGCCAGACGCGATTTCTCCTATCAGCAAAGGAGACATTAAACCGGCTTTCATCGGAGAACATTGTTGATCTCCATCCCGCCCTTGGACGACGAATATTTTGTAGGGCCCAAGCCAGTCTGTTGGTCCTGTGACGTCTAGTAAGGATAGGACCGATGTTGGGACGTCTGTTTTGCAAGCCAGCGTCGCGAAGTCTTCGTCGCACAGTGTTTGCGCTGACAAGTCTCCGAGTGCCAGGTGTATGAGCTGCTATCTGAGTTGCTGTTTGGACCGGCTTTCATCGGAGAACATTGTTGATCTCCATCCCGCCCTTGGACGACGAATATTTTGTAGGGCCCAAGCCAGTCTGTTGGTCCGGTGACGTCTAGTAAGGATAGGACCGATGTTGGGACGTCTGTTTTGCAAGCCAGCGGCGCGAAGTCTCCATCGCACAGTGTTTGCGCTGACAAGTCTCTGAGTGCCAGGTGTATGAGCTGCTGTCTGAGTTGTTGTTTGGACCGGCTTTCATCGGAGAACATTGTTGATCTCCTTCCCGCCCTTGGACGACGAATATTTTGTAGGGCCCAAGCCAGTCTGTTGGTCCGGTGATGTCTAGTAAGGATAGGACCGATGTTGGGACGTCTGTTTTGCAAGCCAGCGGCGCGAAGTCTCCGTCGCACAGTGTTTGCGCTGACAAGTCTCCAAGTGCCAGGTGTATGAGCTGCTGTCTGAGCTGCTGTTTGGAAGCGATTGCGCAGATGTATCAATAGAATTTGGCGATCTTGAGCTAGTGTTGTTACACGAGGTTGACCAAGCCTGGGACGGTCATTGGTGGTACCTGTCGCCCGAAATCGCTGGTTCAGCCTCACTATAGTGGACTGGTCACAATTGAAATGTCTGGTAACTTCTCTGGTCGCCATTCCACTGCTGAGCATACCAACAGCTTGCCATCGCTCTTGTGATGACAGTCGAGGCATGACAAAAACATTAACAGACTTTCTTTCGATGAAAACACATAATGGCTTTTTACTCGCTGAAACTTGACTAATACGAGTGCCAAATTTCAATGTGATTCGACTTTTAAAAAAGCCAGAATTTATCAAAAATCTTGTTTTGCACGTGAAGCACGCAAAATTTGAAGTAAACATCACATCGACAGTAAAGTGGGAATACATGAACTTCATCACTTGCACACTTTCGGGATTTGAAAATCGCTCACTTGCATAAACATTTCAACAGTGAAAACATGTCACGATTTCGATGCGTTTTTAATGGCGGCTAGTATAATTTACTTTGCCTCCATCTCTGTTTATTACATCTGGATTATTGTTTACTTTGCATTGATATCTTCTTAATACTTCTATAGTATTGTTTACTTTACATTGTTATCTTGTTAATACTTCTATAGTATTGTTTACTTTGCATTGTTATCTTGTTAATACTTCTATAGTATTTTTTACTTTGCCCAATGGGCTGATCACCCGTTGGCTTGTCACACCGATTACGGAAACAACGGCAGATGGATCTATTTGTTGTTGCCCAAAAGACGCCGCTAGGCGTGATGGGAAACTACAACAGAGAAAATCAATCTGCTGTTGCCCTTAAGACGCCACAAGGCGTGATGGCCTCTGACTGCTTGGTCGGTCTTTGGCTAAGGACGGAAGAAGAAGAAGAAGAATTTTTTACTTTGCATTGTTATCTTGTTAATACTTCTATAGTATTTTACATTGTTATCTTGTTAATACTTCTATAGTATTGTTTACTTTACATTGTTATCTTCTATAGTATTTTTTACTTTACATTGTTATCTTGTTAATACTTCTATAGTATTTTTTACTTGGCATTGTTATCTTGCTAATACTTCTATAGAATTTTTTACTTTACATTGTTATCTTGTTAATACTTCTATAGTATTTTTTACTTTGCATTGTTATCTTGTTAATACTTCTATAGTATTGTTTACTTTACATTGTTATCTTGTTAATACTTCTATAGTATTGTTTACTTTGCATTGTTATCTTGTTAATACTTCTATAGTATTTTTTACTTTACATTGTTATCTTGTTAATACTTCTATAGTATTTTACATTGTTATCTTGTTAATACTTCTATAGTATTGTTTACTTTGCATTGTTATCTTGCTAATACTTCTATAGTATTTTTTACTTTACATTGTTATCTTGTTAATACTTCTATAGTATTTTTTACTTTACATTGTTATCTTGTTAATACTTCTATAGAATTTTTTAATTTACATTGTTATCTTGTTAATATGTATATAGTATTTTGTACTTCGCATTGTTATCTTGTTAATACTCCTATAGTATTTTTTACTTTGCATTGTTATCTTGTTGATACCTCAATTGTATTTTTTACTTTGCATTGTTATCTTGTTGAAACCTCAATTGTATTTTTTACTTTGCATTGTTTACTTATTTACTTACTTAGATGTTCGTCTTCTACCCTGGGGTGTAGAGGTTTGACAAAGAGAATGCCATACTGTCCTATTGGCGATCTTCCTCCTGGCTTGGTTCCAATCTAGTCTTTGGTCCGTCAGGGATTGTCTAATGTTGTCCTCCAGCGAACTCTGGGTCGTCCTGGAGGTCTGGATCCCTGGTTCTTTGTTTCCCATGCTTGTCATGGTAGCCGATCTTCTTCCATTCTGCAGACATGGCCAAACAGTCTTAGTTGCGACTGTTCTACTTGGGTCTGCAGGGGCTGGGTTTTGAGGCATTGTCGTATCATCTGGTTGCGGACCATGTCTCTTCTTGTTACTTCAACCACCCTCCTCAGATACTTCATTTCTGAGGTTTGAAGCTGGCTTTTGTGTGTTGTTAGTCATTGCCCATGACTCGCATCCATATGTCAAGACTGGGCCGTAGGTAGATCTGTATACAGACTTCTTCGTCCTCTTGTCAATCTCTCTTTACATTGTTATCTTTTCATAACTTCTGGATTATTTTTTACTTTTCGTTGTTATCTTTATATTACTTCTGTAAAATTATTTACTTTGCATTAATATCTTTTCATTATTTCTGGATTATTATTTACTTTAAATTATTTTTTCATTACGACTGTAGTATTATTTATTTTGCATTGTTATCTTTTCATGACTTCTGTTGTGTTATTTACTTTGCATTGTTATCTTTTCATTACTCCTGTAGTATTATTTACTTTGCATTGTTATCTTTTCATGACTTCTGATGTGTTATTCACTTTGCATTATTTTTTCATTACTTCTATAGTATTATTTGAATTGACTTGTATATTTTGTTTCCCTGTCAACTTTTTTTCCCTCAGCAACTGCTCCAATTATATTTGTCAAGAATCATGTACACTTACAGCTTATAGACAGTCCTTTATTGCAAAAAGCATGACCTGACTCATACAAACCCTGACACTTGGTATCCTCATCCGCTGCCTTGATCAGTCATAAAACTTCTTTCTTGACATTACTTAGCTCATTATTATTATTTTTTTTAATGCACAAGGGTTCTTTAGGCCGTATGAAGCCTGACCAATTGCAGGTGATAAATCCACTTTTGATTCTGTTACTCATTCCACTCTTTGAGAAGTTGGTGTATCCTTGCCTCAACAAATTTCAGATCCCAAACAGGTGAGATTTCTCAGTGTCAGCTTTTCTTATTTTGAACATTTTGTTGGATTATAATATGCATGTTGAAAAAATGATTAGCTCTGAAGTGTGACACATTTTTTTTTGGTACCCTTTCTTATCTTCTAAATTATGCTTTCTCATAATCCAGACTATTCTTCTGATTTCAGACTTCCATTATGTCACGTGTCCAGATCAAATTTGTACCCACTCATCCACAAATCTAGTTTTCTACTTATTTCCACACATTTTTACCTGTACAGGCCGTTACAGCGGATGTGTGCCGGAATGGTTTTCTGCAGTGTAGCTTTTGTTGTTGCAGGATTTGTTCAGTTGAAAATGGACGTAGGTATTTCAGTTTGTTTGATAATGTTTATTATTATAGTTAATTAAAGATGTAAGCCACAAGATTTGTATACCTAATTATTAATATGAAGTCTGAATAAACAGAAGAGCTGTTGTCTTTATACAGGTTGTAAATATGGCTGTTGGGTTTGTTTCTCTTTCACAGCCAATGCCAAGTTGAAGAATTTACATGTGTTCTGTAGCTGTTGAGTGGCGTAAAGGACTTAATTAGAAGAATAGTAACTGATGAATGGACAGTAGCATGGGATGGAAGTCTGAAGGGCTAGACATGCATATTGGTTATTCAGGGCTCCAATATGAACATGTCAGGTATCTAGAGAACTAAAAATTAATAGCAAAAAGAAACTAACGTAGACTACAACTGGGAATGAATTACTATTTTAGAACAGAAGAACCTTAATGTGCAGAGTGTCTAGAAAAAAATAATATAGAGCATTTCCTACTAAAATGTAGAAAGTATGAAGAAGAGAATGCCAGTATTAGATTATTTATAGACATACAATTCACCCATAACTGTTGTTGGTGTTGTTGTTGTTTAAGTAGGGCTGCTGAGCTTCTCGCTCCTTAGCAGCCAATACTAAGTTGAAGACACCTTGGTATTATCTACACTGTAGATCTAGGCTTTTCCTGTGACTTTTCTGCCATTCCGAAATGTGTTGAATTGAAGTCATGAGCTCCAGTTTCTCCAGCTTGGCTTGCATTTAAAGGATCGTCACATCTGGTCCCAAGCAAGGCGTAAGAAGTGTGTGGCATACTGTGCATTCCCCGCCATCCAACGGGGCTCCTATGCAGAGCTAAAATACTGTACTCTGGTTCTGGGCCCTCCCAAGGAATTGTCATGTCCTGCACAGAGCCACTTCTCAGCTTCCCCTGCCTGTCACTGGATCGATAGTGAGATCCTTCTGCATGCAGTGAACCAAGTCAAAGCCAAAGAATTATGCCTGGGGCTCAAGTGACTTCTCCAAGCTTAGTGTGCAATGCTGGGTTCTCAACAATTTCACTGCAGGGGGAATCCCTGGAAGTGTGTGGATGATTTCAAGAGTCAATGAGGATGTAATTAGCCTCACAGACATAGGTTCACTTCCAAGTACATATGATGTAGCATTGTTCATAGCTGGCGGTCATATAAGGATGACTCCAGATATGCCTCCATGCATACCCATAACTTCATAAGTCCAACACCCAGACAGGCCCAAGAAGCAGTAAATAATCTGTGGCATCTCTCGGTTAAAATAGGTCTCCAAATAAATGCCTCTAAAACTAAAGTTATGAACTTTTCTAACGAGACCTTCGATATCATCCTGAACGGAGAAAAACTACAGAAAGTTGAAAGTTTCAATTATTTAGGCAGTAAAATGACTCAGGATGGTGACACAGCAAGAGAAATTCATACTAGAATTGCTTTGGCAGCTAGCGCCTTCAATAGATTATCTAACATTTGGAAATTACGATCACTGAATATACATACCAAGCTTCGTCTGTTTAATTCGAATGTTATCTCAGTGTTAACATACGGCTGTGAAAGTTGGAAAATAACAAAATCATTGGAGAACAAGCTGAATACATTCGAGAACAAATGTCTTAGAAAAATCATGAACATCAGTTGGAAAGAATTCAAGACTAATCGACAAATAAGAGAAGACTCTAAGCAGAAATATGTCTCCGACTATATAAGGAAAAGACGATGGTCATATATCGGTCATGTCCTACGAATACAAAACAACAGAATACCACTACAGGCGCTTACTTGGGTTCCTGAGGGTAAGAGGAAAAAAGGAAGACCAAAAGAAACACTTAAAAGAACAATAATAAGAGAAGGAAGAACGTTGGGCCTAAATAATGTGCAAGAGTTAAGAGGAGTAGCATCACAACGAACAACCTGGAGATCACTGGTTTCTGCCTTATGCGCCGTGTTTGGCGCTTAAAGAAATTATTATTATTATACCCATAACTGTAGAACAGGTGTTTAGAATCGACAGACCTAGAGAACTGCACAATAAAGTAAAACAGTAAATAACAAGAACAAAAATTAATGTAAACGGATTAGTGATTGTGTGATGGAAAAGTGAAGGTCTGTTGAGGTTATTGTAATGCATATTGATAATAACAGATGATTAGTGGCTTAGGTGTCATCCCAGATCCACCCTCTTTTTTTTATTATTATTAAAAAACAGCAGATATGAGAGTTTGCTGTTTTGGAACAAGGGAAAACACACACATTCACACAATTTTACACTTCTGATTTACTCTATTTGGAGTGGAGACTGAAATGATGCCCTGTTTACATTTCGGAAATCCAAATTATTTTCTTGAATTAGTTATATATATATATACACTTTAGCATAAATATATATGTTAATTATAACCCATCAGAGGTTGAATGGTATATTTTGTCTTAAAAAAATAGAATTTTTTTTTACAGATATAGGACATCTTTTAATACAGTCTGATATATATTATATATGTACACACACAAATACACTATATATTCGGCTTTTCATATTTACTTGTCTTATGTAAGGAACATTTTTGGTTCTCCTACAGAGCGTTAAAGAGGCCCCTTTACAAGATGAGAGTGGACTTACTTTTATCAACATAGTGAACAGTTCTGTTCACATCCAGTCCACATTTTATAGCAACTCACTTCCAGCTTTTAGGGTAATGTTTTATTCATCTAACAAACAGGAGTGACTTTTATCACTTTTTGTCCTGGAAAAGTTGTACTCATCTGTTCAGTTGGTCAGGAAATATAATTTTTTTTGGGTCTTCTTAAGTGATTTTATCAATTTATGTATTTTGCAGTAGGCATTATTACCTATCAGCCTCGCCATGTAAAATATATTGCTACAAAATAACCACTGCTGCATGGAGCATATGAATGTGTTGTGCAGGTTTTCAGCAAGGGAAAGGGGGGGGGGGCAGCTACAACAGTGGCTCCATGCTCAATAGGGAGCAAAAAAGGAAAATGATCATGATGACTATAATTTTATGTTTGGCTGCATTATCTCTCCATAGCTGTGTTGTCTTAAATAATGTTGGTCCATTCTTACAGTATCTCTTCACTCTTATCACTGTTGTCTGCTAAGTGATGTTTTACTGTCTGTATTGCTTATACTTTCTTTGTTGCTGTTATTTTACCTACATTCTTTGTTACTGTTATTTTATATGCTTCCTTTGTTGCTGTTATTTTACCTACATTCTTTGTTACTGTTATTTTATATGCTTCCTTTGTTGCTGTTATTTTACCTACATTCTTTGTTACTGTTATTTTATATGCTTCCTTTGTAGCTGTTATTTTACCTACATTCTTTGTTACTGTTATTTTATATGCTTCCTTTGTTGCTGTTATTTTACCTACATTCTTTGTTACTGTTATTTTATATGCTTCCTTTGTTGCTGTTATTTTACCTACATTCTTTGTTACTGTTACTTTATATGCTTCCTTTGTAGCTGTTATTTTACCTACATTCTTTGTTACTGTTATTTTATATGCTTCCTTTGTAGCTGTTATTTTACCTACATTCTTTGTTACTGTTATTATATAGTTTCTTTGTTACTGTTATTTTAAATACTTTCTTAGTTACTGTTATTTTATTTACTTTCTTTGTTACTGTTATTATATAGTTTCTTTGTTACTGTTATTTTAAATACTTTCTTTGTTACTGTTATTATATACTTTCTTCCTTACTTTTATTTTATGTACTTTCTTTGTTGCTCTTATTTTATGTAATTTCTTAGTTACTGTTATTTTATGTACTTTCTTTGTTTCTGTTATTTTATATACTTTCCTTGTTACTGTTATTTTATATACTTTCCTTGTTACTGTTATTTTATGTATTTTCTATGTTACTGTTATTTTATATACTTTCCTTGTTACTGTTATTGTATGTATTTTCCATGTTACTGTTATTTTATGTATTTTCTATGTTACTGTTATTTTATACACTTTCTTTGTTACTGTTATTTTATTTACTTTATTTGTTACTGTTATTATGTAGTTTCTTTGTTACTGTTATTTTAAATACTTTCTTAGTTACTGTTATTTTATGTACTTTCTTTGTAACTATTGTTTTATATAATTTCTTTGTTACTGTTATTTTATATACTTTCTTTGTTTCTGTTATTTTATATACTTTCCTTGTTACTGTTATTTTATGTATTTTCTATGTTACTGTTATTTTATACACTTTCTTTGCTTCAGGTATTTTATACACTTTCTTTGTTACTGTTATTTTATATACTTTAATTAGGTTATTTCTTCTTTCCCATTTGTTCTTTAAAAAGCATAAGGCCTTTACTGTTGGCTTCTAAGCAAGAAGGCTGACTCAAAGTTCTTCATTGTATGTGGTGGTTTTTATAGCAGTTTGTTTTATATGGTGGCTCTGAACACAGCTCTTCTTAGTCACCTTTCACAGTATGCTTGATGAGGCACTGTGGTCCTAATCTTTGCTTCCAGTACTGGATTCACGCATATGATACTTTTATATGACCAGATCATTTCAGTCTATTTGTATATTATAAAGCCAGATTTCTTTAAGTTATAGTCTTTGTGCATTTATTTTATTTTATTATTAGTTACTTACTTACTTACTTAGTCGTTCCCCTTCTACCGTGAGGTGTAGAGGTTTGGAAGAGAGAGCTCCAGACTATCCTATCGGCTGTCTTCCTCCTCGCCTGGTTCCATTCTAGTCCTCGGTCCTTCAAAGATTGTCTAATGTTGTCCTCCCAGCGGACTCTGGGTTGTCCTGGGGGTCTGGATCCTTGGCTCTTTGTTTCCCATGCTTGTCGTGGTAGCCGATCTTCTCCCATTCTGCAGACATGGCCAAACCATCTTAGTTGGGACTGTTCTACTTGGGTCTGCAGGGGGTGGAATTTAAGGCCTTGACGTATCGTCTGGTTGCGTACCATGTCTCTTCTTGTTACTTCAACCACCTTCCTCAGATACCTCATTTCTGAGGTTTGGATCTGGCTTTTGTGGGTTGTAGTCATTGCCCTTGACTCACATCCATATGTCAAGACTGGGACATAGGTGGAGCGGTATACAGCCATCTTCGTTTTCTTACCAACCTCTCTCTTGCTGAGGAATCCTCGATTTATGGCCTGAAAAAGTCTCCCAGCTGCTGCTTTTCGAGTGGCCAACTCTTCTTTGATGCCTCCCTTTCGGTCAATAATAGCTCCGAGGTATTTAAAGTGGTCTACCTGCTCCAGGACCTGTTCTCCCAGCTTAATCTGATGTCTTCTTTCTTCTCGTGATATCACCATGGATTTTGTTTCAGAGCTGCTTATGACCATCCCTCTCTTCTCCAGCTCTAGATAAGTTGTGAGAGCAGGAGAAAGTAAGAAAAGAGAAAGTATACTGGGAAGGAAAGATGACTGAGGGTAATGGGAATAGGGTCTTTGAAATGAAGAAGAGTAAATTCTTGTGTAGGGGCAGAAAAGGAGTGTGTTTAATGAATGAATTAATGAATCCATACAGATCAGAGGTAAAGAAAGATGTATTTTAAGATTTTGTTGTTTGTTTAATGTGTACTTTAATTTTCAGGCTTCACCATTAATAAAAACAACTGCTGGAAACATCACAGTGTCATTCTTTCGTGAAGCGCAAGAGAACACCACCCTGACTAAAGCCACCTTAAATCTAAATCTGAAGAGAAACGAAGCGTACAGAGTGGTCATTTCTGATGAGAGCTTAATGAAAGAGCTTTCCATTTTCTTGGTTTGTTCATCTGTTTGTCTTTCTTTCTTTACTTGACTACTCGCTTACCCATCTTTTTCTTGGTCTTCCTGATGTCCTACTTTCAAGTGATCGTTATTTTGTGTCTGTCCTTCCTTCCTCCCTCCCTCTTTCTTTCTTTTTCCCTTCTTTCTTCCTTCCATCCTCCTTCCCTCACTCCTTCCTTCCTTCCCTCCCTCCTTCCTCCCTCCCTTCCTTCCTTCCTCCCTCCCTCCTTCCTTCCTATCTTTTCTATGTATATTTATCTTTTTATTTGTGTATCAGTTTATCTGTGTAACATCAAAACAAAATGTTTCCCCACTCATGCCAGAACTCAGACCTGCCTTAAATTGATTATATGTTTATTTGGCACATTAAAGTAAATTACTTAATCTTGTTTGTGTGGTAATAGTTTAGAATAAAGAAAATAACAGCAGTAAGAGTGTAACAAACATCTCGTCTAGATCACGAAAATGTTTACTTAATCACAAGAAAGAAAAAACGCTCAGTTCAGGTCTTTATTACCTTATAACAAACATGAAAACATTTAATAATAACAGATAAAAGAAAGTAACATAAATTTAAGGCAAACTTTTTAAAAATAATCATTTAATCATTTGCAAGCAGTAAATAAGCAAAAGAAGTCAAAGTTCATTTTTATAACTTCTCTTTATTGTTATTGTAATGATCTGATTTGTGTGTGTGTATATGAAGACAGATGTATTAAATATAGCTCATATAAATCTAGAGGACACACAGTCTAGCGTCACGCAGAATAAGGAAAAACACAATTCACTTCAATCCCTTATTTAATGCGAAACATAAGAACATAGCCAAGACACGGCTTCAGTGGACACTATCAAACATTGTGAACTTTCTGACAGTACTGCAATGTCTTTCTAACAGGCTGCAATGAGCACGCCATGTAGGCAAGGTCAAAACTCGACAACAATAACTTATTTCTCAATACATTTCATAACTGTATACTAACACAAGCTAGATTCAACTAAAAAATCCAACCTGACACATCTAGCCAACAGCAGGAAAACTTCTAGCTAACATCTGCTGAAACAATGATTACCTAAATATGAAATGTCTTACGAGTCTGTCTTCTCGGCTTTCTGATCACTATCAACAAGCATGCTCTCCAAACTGACTACTTTCGTATGCTGTCCAATCTGAACCCGAGCCCAGGACCACCTGTTTATATCATATGATCTCGAGAACTGAATAGCTCATGATCAAAGCTCAGATCTGTCAATAAGCTTATGTTGGCTATGCTTCTTGCGAAACACATGCACGACACACTGGGACATACGAGTACATCATGGTATGTTGACATATCAACTTGTAGGTATACATAGCAGATCTGAAGTCATGACACATTCAGAAATAATGGGCAGTACATCAAAAGTTCAATGTCATGATACATTATGGCCGCATCCCCTATCTGACTAAACGCGTCAGTGAAGGCAGATCGGTAAATAACTAAAGTTACTTGACGTCCATAGTTTGTAGTATATATCATGAAACCACGAAAGGGGGGTTTCTAGCAAGATTGAGATCTCCCTGTCACTGTCCGATAATAGGATAAATAATCTGTTCTCTTGGCAGTGATCAAAACATATGATGATCGAAATCTAACATGGCCGCCTCCCTGAGTTGTCGTTCACTCATTCATAGGAAGGAGAATATAAGCCAGAGTTAATTTATAATGGATATATAAATGATTTCATAAATGTTTTCATACAGCTCTACGGTGATCAGGTTAATTCACGTAGCCATAACCGCTGTAGGAAAGTCTGTCATCTTCGTCGATACAAAACACGACCCTAGCGATACGAAGCACAATGTTCCATCTAGGTCGAATCGACATGAGATCATCAAAATAGGGTCTGGCAATACATGGAGTCCGAATTATACATTGTACCGTACCTTAGGAGAGTCTCTAACATAAACTATAGTAGAGATACCATCTCCTTTAGAAGAAAACCACTTCATGAATCATATTTCCTTAAGAATCTACCAGCCCTTTGAAAAGTGCGTACCCGCCATTATCACGGTACATCGGAACTCATCACGACTTGTCAAGACAACTCATACTTCCGCTAGACCGGAATAATAAGAATCTAGTCCCGCCTACCCATCCAAAATATACAATATAGGACTGATTCTACTTGTACTAATAATATGTAATACATATGAATTCAGGCCATAAACATAATAAGCAAATTAATCTATTTTCTGGCCCTAAAAATAAGTACAAATATAAGAGCAATATCCGTGCGCCGGATCAATATCAAGAACGATTACTCCTATAATCAAAAGTGTGAATCAAACATGGATTATCTCGCTTTCCCCATAGACAGCATTCTCATACACAAATGAATGAATGTCTATATTTTTCCCATATTAAATAGCCATATCGATTTTTGTAATATGTGCGTCAAAATATGCACGCAACAGATTACCACACCCCTCGGGAAAAAAAAAATGGTACATTTTTTTTTTGAAACACATCTAGGAGCAACATACAATAGGCTCACAACGCACCAATAACAATGCGCAGATGATAAGCATAAGTTTTATGACCTTAGAGAAGGTACTTCTCTAAGTATTAATATTTCCAGAGAGGTGTCACCAACGCATACTACAATATTAGCAATGACACAATTTCCACATTAGTTTATACATCAATTTCATCTAAGATATCTTAACATCATGATCATCAAAGACGAAAAACATTGAAAGATCAGCGGTGAATAAATATCAATGAACCGCTAAGTAGTGTTACAATCAATATATGATATATTACATATGTGTACACATTTCAACATAGAAACAACTGTATCAAAGTTGTATAACAGTTATGAATCATGTGGGCATCTAGACAAAATATCTGCCATCACATTTTCTGACCCACGGATAGCTCGCACCGAAAAATGAAATGGCTGTAGAGCAATCGCGTATCGCGTTGATCTCGCGCTCTTCAGATTTTTACTCTGAATAGCCGTAAGAGCTTTCTGGTCAGTTTCCACAATGAAATGCGCGCCCAGAAGAAATCTTTGCAGTTTAAGGATTGACCAAACCATAGCCAATAATTCACGGTCTAGGACCGAGTAATTCTTCTCTGCGGCATTTAATTTCCGAGAAATATACATCACAGGATGCAGAGTTCCAGAGTACTCTTGCATTAGTGCCGCTCCAATCCCGGTGGATGAAGCGTCACTACGAAGAATAAATGTCTTATCCTTAGAAGGCAATACTAGGATAGGTGAAGTAGAAAACATAGTTTTAACCTTATCCAAAGAGGATTGACATTCTTGAGTCCAATGGACTACATTAGGAGACCCTTTCTTTAGCAAGGAAGAAAGAGGTGACATAATGGAGGACAGATTCGGAATGAATCGTCCATAAAATTGTATTAGACCTAAGAGACTTCGCACTTGCTTTTTAGTCTTAGGAATAGAAATGTTAAGTATCTTACTTGTATTATGGTCTTCTGTTTTTAGGAACCCATGACCAACACGGTGTCCTAAGAAAGATATTTCGCTAAAACCAATACATGCTTTCGATGGTTTCGCTGTCAGGTTATGCTCGCGTAAGATAGACAATAGTTCATTTATACCATTATAGTGATCGTTCCAAGTATCACTGAAAAGACAGATGTCATCAAGATACGCAATGACATCTGAGCGATGAGATAGGATTCGACGCATCATGCGTACAAATGTTGCAGGGGCGTTCATAAGACCGAAAGGCATGAAATTCCATTGGAATAGACCCCTAGGCGTCGAAAAAGCAGTAAACGGTTTGGCGTGTTCGGATAATGGAACTTGCCAATATCCCTTAGACAAATCGAGTTTAGTAAAGAAATGAGAATTCGATAGTCTCGTAAGTAGCTCTTCTAGCAAAGGCATAGGTTCAGCATCAAATTTAGTCACTTGGTTCAATTTGCGATAATCCACGCAAAGACGTATGTTATTGTCTTTTTTTCGTACTATAACCATCGGCGAAGAATATGCTGATGTGGATGGTTCAATAATTTTTAACTCTATCATCTCATCTAACTCTTTCTCTACCTGTGCTTGAAAATGTATCGGGATAGGATACGGTCTGACTCTTATAGGACTATGGTCAGTAAGAATAATGTCATGTTGAATGACATCAGTTTGACCAGGAATGTCAGTAAGGACATCCTGAAATTGTTCTAACATAGTAGAAACTTGTTTCTGCTCTCCTGGAGATAATTCTGGAGAAATTGCAACATCTTTCCATGATTCATTAGAGTGAAGAGGAATCAGTGGAAAAGGTAAATTTACATCCGAGAAACTCGTTTCCTCATCCTGTATTACTGACAGAGATGAGTACTGTCCATGTTGGACTGGAAAATCGTCCGTTGCCTGGAAAACAGGTTGTAAATAATCAGGACGTTCATGGAATTCCGTGAGCATGTTGATGTGGAAGGTTTTACGCTTCCCGTCAATATCGACGATATAGTCAACATCGGAAACTTTTGATATTATATCGTACGGACCTTTCCAAGAAATGAGAAGTCTATTTTCCCTACAAGGTAGCAAGACAAATGCTTTGTCACCTGGACAAAGTTGTCGCAAACATCTCTTTTTATTGGCAAATTCCCTTGCCTTCTGTTTCGCAAATTCAGAAGAAGCAGTTGCCAACTTGCATGCTTCAATAATCTTGTGTCTAAGTGCGATGACATATTCATAAGAGGATTTTGTGTCATCGACAATATTATCAGCAGTTATAAGATCATGAAGTAAGGACATAGGACCTCGCGGTTTCGCGCCAAAGACAAGTTCAAAGGGAGAAAATCCTGTATGTTCGTTGGCGACCTCTCTATATGCAAAGAGAGCCGCGGGTAAAACCCTATCCCAATCCTGAGGATGATCTTCTGTTATCTTACCTAGTAGGTTTTTCAGAGTTCTATTCAAACGTTCCACCATCCCATTGGACATAGGATGATAAATACTACTCAGCGATCTCTCTATCTTCAGAGTCGACATTACTTGAGACATGGTATCCGATATGAGTTGGGTACCATGGTCGGATAATATTTCTGCTGGAAACCCCAGACGAGAAAATATTAACCAAAGAGCATCTGCGACATCAGCAGTAGTTATGCTCTTTAGAGGAACAGCCTCCGGCCAACGTGTGCACATATCAACACACGTCAAAATAAATTGGTGTCCTCTAGCAGACTTTATCTTAAATGGACCAATGATGTCTATCGCCATTTTTTGAAATGGCCGAATGGGAATGTCTGCAGCCTGAATAGGTGCATCATGGCGTGGACCTCTGGATTTAATCTCTTGACATACTTTACAAGATCGACAATAGATTCGTATGTCCTTATTCACAGCAGGCCAAAAGAAAGATTGAAGAACTCTAGCTTTAGTACGGGAAAAACCCATATGTCCAGCACACTGCGAATCATGAGCGTGCTGTAAGATTTTAACTCTCATATTTTTAGGCACAAGGATTTGAGAATGAATGGACTTAGCGGAGTCTTGTACCATACGTACAAGTACGCCATTCTTCATCGTAATCCAAGATTTACGATTTGTATCCTTATTCGGATCACCTTTTGTTGCCAGAGTAAAGAATTTCTTTAGAGTAGGATCATCTTCCTGCTGTTTGATAAAGGAATCGTGGGAAATCTCCAAGGGATCATCTTGGATCTGCGCATCATTATCTTCAGAATGTGAAGATTGTGGCATATTAAGAGCTTGAGCCCTAGTGATTACTGCATTAGCAGATTGCATATTAACATTTTCCCAATTAGAAATTTGCTGTGGAGTGCATTCTTTCACTCCATGAATGCGACCGATGATAAGATCAGCGATCGGATTCGGCAAGAGACATGCTTGCACCTCTCCTGTAAAGAAAGGCGTAGCAATATTGATAATGGCAGTGGAGTACTTCTCCAATGTGCCACCAAATGTTACACATTTGACTATATTGCCTGTAGCTCGAGAAGGATTTACGAGTGATTGCCTCACTCCAATGGTAGTGCACCCCGAATCGAAAAGAATTGATACCGGAGTACCATCTATTAGGCCCCTATTAAAGACAAGAGCACCCCTTCCATTATGCGCAATTGACGCATGGAGAGCGGGAAGCGGGTGACCGCAGCTTAAAGTAGAAACTGTGGTTGGATCGAATAATGTTTTGCATTGCGAACACTCAGATGCTCTAGCAAAATCGAAAGCGGAATTTGCTACACTATTGGAGTCTTTTTTATCATTATTCTGATTATCCGTGTCGTGGAACTCCTGTTGTGCAGAGTTAGCCTGGTAATACGATTTACCATGTCTTTTGTGTTGTGATCTACCTCGGTTATAATTGTCTCTATAATTATTATTGCCTCTGTTATAACCCCTATTTGGGTTTGAATCATAATATTCATGATCATAATCATCACGCTCATTATATTGAGTATCCCTGTAATATTGTTTCTTTTGTCTCCATGAAGCACTTGGGTAGTTCCTATAGCTACTCCCCTTTCGAGAATTTCTAACATTATGGGTACCCCTCGCGTGTCGAGGACTATCAGCCCGATTCCAGTTCTTCAAAGAAGAACCCTGATTTGAGTGGTTATCTTGGTTTTGATATTTATTCCAATTAACTTTTTTATCAAATTTATTTTTAGCTCCTTGGAATTTGTGTGAGTAATTCTGATTATATTCTGTTGCCGAAGCAACTGGCATACTCTCTTTAATGTTAGAGTTACTAAGAATCATGTCAGGGTGTGCCGTGGCATACTGGTCACAATATTCTTCCATTTGCTTTAATGTACTAGGTTTACGCTCATGTAAGAACTCTAGGAATGATTTATTTACAGAAGACATGACCTTGTCTCTTAGCAATAAATCCGTAAGACCATCAAATGTTTTCTCTGTTTTGGATAATTCAATCCATCGTGAAAGTGTAATTCGTGCTTTTGAGATGAATTCTGAGAATTCTACACCTACCTCAGGTCTCATTGTTTTAAACAAAAGACGATAGCCTTCCTCAGACAGCTGATATCTCTTTATCAAAGCTGCCCTAACAGCATCATAATTATCTTTGTCGGCCTCTTCAACAAAATATAACTTACTCAGAGACTCCCCTTTTAGATTTTCAGACAACTGATTCACATACTGTGATTTGTCAACATTATGAGATCGACAAGCCCGTTCAAATCTAGAAAGCCAAAATGTTATGTCATCACTGGTAGGGTTAAACGCTGGTACCTTGACCTTGTACACAAAGGGTTTACCATTACCACCAGATGCCTGATTAACATTACTCATACATGTCAATTTTAATTTCTCTAATTCAAACTCATGTTCTCTTATTGCTTTTCTCTCTTCAGCTTCTCTATCTAATCTTCTCTGTTCTGCAGCAGCTTCTAATTTTTTCTGTTCTGCAGCAGCAGCAACTTCTAATTTTTTCTGTTCTGCAGCAGCTTCTAATTTTTTCTGTTCTGCAGCAGCAGCAACTTCTAATTTTTTCTGTTCTGCAGCAGCTTCTAATTTTTTCTGTTCTGCAGCAGCAGCTTCTAATTTTTTCTGTTCTGCAGCAGCTTCTAATTTTTTCTGTTCTGCATCAGCTTCTAATTTCTTCTGTTCTGCATCAAATCTCCTTTCCTCCACTTGCATCTGCAATTTCTTAAGTTCAGCAGCAGTATCAGCTTCTTTTTCTAATCTTTTTTCTTCAGCTAGAGCTTTCCTTTCTTCTGCAGCAGCTTTTTTTTTCTTCTATTTGAAGTTTTCTCTCCTCAGCCGCAGCTTTTTTTTCCTCAGCAGCAGCTTTTCTCTCTTCAGCAGCAGCAGCAATTTTTTTCTCTTCTGCAGCTAATGCTTTGTCATATTGAGCAACAGCCCATTGTTCTAAGTCTTTTCCAGTCTTATCAAGAGATTTTCCTTGTGCAATAAAATAATCTAATGTAGACATATTGTCTTCTTAAATCAGAAACCTGAAAAAGTAAATAAATTACCCTCTTTCACGTTAATGGGAGACAAGTCTATACCATAGACTTAGTCTTAGTCCAAACTTGTATGGTTTATAATAACCAATGATAACTTGAGTACCTATGGACAACAATAACTGTATCTCAAATACTGTGGGAGACAAGCCTTACAAAGGTCTTGTATATCTCAATGTAATCAAAGATCACTTGGGTACCTGTGGAAAATAATCATAAAGTACTGATCTGTACTATACTATCAGTGTATACCACTATAACTCCTATGTCATATGTCAACTAAAGACATTACAAAGGACAAACAAGAAAAGACAATATGAACACATTTGCAGAGATCAAATTAAATTAAATAGGAGAAATGAAAAAAAATGATCACAGAAACCGTGATGATAACTGCAATAATATAACAAGACAAATAACGCCACAGTGTATAAACATAAGGGTGTAAAAAAACTGAAATGAAAGGAAAGATGAGACCTACAATTATACAAACAAATCAAACAAAAATAAAGAACAGAAAAAATGTTACAAATACAAATATGAAACAGTCGTCACAACTAACCAAATATTTGCAAACTATGTTGCATGCAAATTTCAATTAAGAAATTGCTCCCTATCGAACGCCAGAACAAGACCAATATCACTCGGTATTTCCTGTTCTAGTCACCTCCCATCCAGGCCCGCAACATATAAACACCTACACATATAAACAAATAACATGTAAGCATAAATAGCATATAGCATACAATATAATTTATGTCATGAATGGAATGTGTTGCAGGTATGGTGTTGTAAAGCAGGCACAGTTTATTTTAATTCTAATAACTTGCCACTTTATTGAGTAATAGATTTAATTCTAAACTATTACACTGTCAATTTTTCTCTTTTGAGCATATGAAGATCCAACGATGAACTATGCACTTTATGTTCAACAACACTGTGATTCTTCTGTACGTTGAGAAATGTCAACAATACTGCTCCAGATATTTTCTACACTTGATACCACTGTCCTGTGTAATACTGTCTGTACAGCGAAAAACTGTCAACAAGCGCTGACCTAGATACAGCATCCTATCGGTAATACAGGTCAAGCTGACATCGACTGTATAGCTGTCCTACTGGTGTTGATGTGGTCAAACAAATGTTCTTTCAGCTGTAAACTGTGATTCTCAACACAAAACTGCGTAAGCTGGACCCAGGAATCTGGCTCGCCACTGTAAAAGGTTCTTTCTTCTTTATTTGTTTATTTCCCACTCTGTAAAGTGTCAGTCTGTATGCTCTGTAAGGAAGAGTGGTGTGTTGTTGAGATCAGGCATGCTCCAGTCTACCCAGCTGTAAATGGGTAACTCACCCTAGTCCTGAGTTAGGGAAGGCAAAGGCTCCAGGGGAAGCAGGCCCTAAACTTGGTCACTTCAACCGACGCAGGATGGTGTATGTATGGAGTAGAAGTGTAGAGTGTGATACCGCGAATGGTGTACTGTTCGTGTGCTGACCAATATAACCACTCATACACTTGTGTCTACAAGGCACCAATGCAGACTGCTGGAATCTTTGTTTACTCAATTTATTCAGACGTACACACTGGGACATACGAGTACATCATGGTATGTTGACATATCAACTTGTAGGTATACATAGCAGATCTGAAGTCATGACACATTCAGAAATAATGGGCAGTACATCAAAAGTTCAATGTCATGATACATTATGGCCGCATCCCCTATCTGACTAAACGCGTCAGTGAAGGCAGATCGGTAAATAACTAAAGTTACTTGACGTCCATAGTTTTGTAGTATATATCATGAAACCACGAAAGGGGGGGGTTTCTAGCAAGATTGAGATCTCCCTGTCACTGTCCGATAATAGGATAAATAATCTGTTCTCTTGGCAGTGATCAAAACATATGATGACCGAAATCTAACATGGCCGCCTCCCTGAGTTGTCGTTCACTCATTCATAGGAAGGAGAATATAAGCCAGAGTTAATTTATAATGGATATATAAATGATTTCATAAATGTTTCCATACAGCTCTACGGTGATCAGGTTAATTCACGTAGCCATAACCGCTGTAGGAAAGTCTGTCATCTTCGTCGATACAAAACACGACCCTAGCGATACGAAGCACAATGTTCCATCTAGGTCGAATCGACATGAGATCATCAAAATAGGGTCTGGCAATACATGGAGTCCGAATTATACATTGTACCGTACCTTAGGAGAGTCTCTAACATAAACTATAGTAGAGATACCATCTCCTTTAGAAGAAAACCACTTCATGAATCATATTTCCTTAAGAATCTACCAGCCCTTTGAAAAGTGCGTACCCGCCATTATCACGGTACATCGGAACTCATCACGACTTGTCAAGACAACTCATACTTCCGCTAGACCGGAATAATAAGAATCTAGTCCCGCCTACCCATCCAAAATATACAATATAGGACTGATTCTACTTGTACTAATAATATGTAATACATATGAATTCAGGCCATAAACATAATAAGCAAATTAATCTATTTTCTGGCCCTAAAAATAAGTACAAATATAAGAGCAATATCCGTGCGCCGGATCAATATCAAGAACGATTACTCCTATAATCAAAAGTGTGAATCAAACATGGATTATCTCGCTTTCCCCATAGACAGCATTCTCATACACAAATGAATGAATATAGACGTGTGAAGCATCGAGGGGGGGGGGTGGGCGGGGGGGGGAGGGGGGGGGGGGGGGGGGGGGGGGGGGGGGAGGGGGGGGGGGGGGGGGGGGGGGGGGGGGCGGGGGGGGGGGGGGGGGGGGGGGGGGGGGGGGGGGGGGGGGGGGGGGGGGGGGGGGGGGGGGGGGGAGGACCAGTTCCCTTCTTTTCTGCCTTTTCTTTCCTTAACTCAAGTGCAAAGTCAGGTACCCATTTACAGCTGCATAGAATGAAGCGTGTCGCTCTTGTGAATTGAACCTGGTACCTTTGCCATGAGAGACCAGTGCTCTAATCACTCTGTCAGTCGGACACTCATAGACATCTTGACATAGACATTTAGGTAAGAATTTAGATAAAACTTGACATAGACTTTTAGGTAAGAATTTATACAAGACGACATAGATGTCTAAGTAAGAATTTTGACAAGAGGATGTAAATGTCCAGGTAAGAATTTAGATATAACTTGATGTAGATGTTGAGGTAAGAGTTTAGGTAAAACTTCACATAGACTTCTAGGTAAGAATTTAGACAAGACTTGATATACGAGTTACCTTACCCAGTAGGCTAATTGGCTGGTAGTCTATAGATAAAACTTGACATAGACTTCTAGGTACGAATTTATACAAGACTTGATGTAGATGTCTAGGTAAGAATTTAGATAAGACTTAATATAAACTTCTAGGTAAGAATTTAGAAAAGAATTCAATTTTACATTACAGTATCCTGATAAAAGAAGAAAAGATGCAGATGGGAAGGCAACTATAAGGTTTGCAAGACTTCACTACATTAACTACAGCCATTCGTTACCTATCACTGCATCAACTACAGCCATTTATCTATCACTACATCAACTACAGCCATTTATTACCTTTCACTATATCAACTACAGCCATTCATGACCTATCACTACATCAACTACAGCCATTCATTACCTATCACTACATCAACTACAGCTATTCACTACCTATCACTACCACAACTACGGCCATTCATTACCTATCTCATCTCCACCTGGCTATCTTTGTCATTAGCATCAACTACCAGATTTTCACTTAAGTTGTGTTCATCATGATCATCATTTCCCCTTTTGGTTCCTATGGAGCACAGAGCCACAACTACATCTGATTCCCTTGCAGGAAGCCCACACCAAGCATCCATGTACTCTTGCCATGGCTGTTTCTGTAGGAGCTTGTTGTATATGATGTGGTTGCCAGCCTCATACACAACCTCATATTAGTTACCCTTTCAGGCATGCCCAAGAAAGCAGTTGTCCTGAGACATCCCAGGGAACCACACATGACAAGTTGCATTAGTGTCAATCAAATATTTATTTGTCTGGCATTTCAAGTTAGGCTCATTGACCTTTTTTTTATTTTATTTAATTGAAGCACTACACTACTGTTATAATTAAACATTTTACAAGTATTCTATTTCACACATAAACTCTTTTCTGCGCGCTTTTGGGAGGATGAGGCTGCCGATCGCACCAAGTGGCGATGCTCTGTACGGTGCTACCTCAGATTGGGCAAAGAGAAGCTCTCACGGCAAGCAGAAGAGAGGAGAAAACGTCGAAAGGAACTCCAGCAAAAAAAAAAAAAAAACAGCTGAAGGTTGTCACCTCAGGGGCGCATTCCCATGGTCAGTTATGACTGAAAGGGCTATTATTATTATTACACACCCTTGAATGGAGCCCACAAAGGATTAGAAAAATGGGGAGGTGAAAGAAAAAGTGAAGAAGAACATTAGAAGAGGAATCTAAGGCAACTGGACTATCATGGACAGAGTTCAAAAATATGACATGACTGAAATCTAGTAAAAGTTGAAGCTCTGTGCTCCACATGGAATGAGGAGGATTTTTTGAGCTTGCATTACTTGAGAAAAGTGACTGGCAATGCAAGGAGAGGTAACATTGGAAATGATAATAATAGTATATGTATAATGGGAAATATAGAACAACAGTGCCTAATGTCGATCATGGGGGGGGGGGGGGGGTCTCCTCTGGGGGCACCAAGACAAAATAGGAATACTGCTCCCTGAGCATATCATATGAGACAAATAATATGAGGTTGTGTTTAGGCTGGCAACATCATTATATAAAACAACTTGTTACATGAACCATGGCTGCAAGAGCACACAAATGCTTTGATGGAGGGTTCTTGCAAGAGGGCCTGCTATAGTGATGGCACCATGCTCCATAGGGAACAAAAATGGAAGTGATGGTAGGATAACAGTGAATGTATTACTTTGGACATATGGCCAGATATTAAAATGGTCTGACAAGGTCACCAATGTGGAACTGGTGACAAGAACCAGACAGGTACCACTGGAACAAGAGATGAGAAGAAAACACTGGAGATGGATAGGACACACATTGAGGAAACCTGTTGATTGCATTAAAAAGCAGTCCTTGTTCTGGAGTTCCCAGGGTTAGAGAGGCAGAGGTAGACATGAAACACATGGAAAAGAGAGCTAGAGACAGAAGTGAAAATGTTGAGGAAATGTGGAAATAGCTTGGCATGAGTTTGTTGAAGGCCTATGCTCCTTGGGGAGCTAAAGGGTATTGATTGATTGATTAATTGGATGATTGATATGACCAGATGGAAAACTGACAGCCTTCGTTATATGTTCTATTAGCTTTATCTTTGGAAAGTAGGACATCAAGAAGACCCAAAAAAGATGGATTGAGGGAGTGGTCAGAGATTTTAAGCAGAGGTGTTTCGCCATCATACTGCTATATTAAACTCTCAGGAAAACTATTACAGTAGACATTCAAAAATCCGGCCATCGATAATCCGGTTCCTTCAGATTTCCGGCATGAATTTCGGAGCGCATTTTTAAATTTACCGCGTTGGCGCGCCACATAAAGAAAAACTTCTAAAGTTCTTTTCTGACAGTGGATAAAAAAAGCAAATGTTTGTACTGAAGATGACCATCCTGACAGACTTTAGTTGAATTAAAACTCTGTAGAACTATTTTATTCAGTTGAACTAAAATTCCGTAGAACTGTTTTATTTAGTTGATGAACATTAAAATTTCATTTGCTTTTCATTTAGGTTTTAATTTTCTTTCTTTAAAGGACTGTTCAGGTAGTCATTTTCTGTTAAATATATACAGCATATATAACCATTAAAAAATCCGGCATTTTCAAAAATCCGGCACTCCTCAGGTCCGGAGGTTGCCGGATTTTTGAATGTCAACTGTATTAGCTTCCTACAAATCTTAATGGCACCATTAAGGAAGAAACAAAATAAAGATACAAAATGAAATTACCTTAACAGACTTACTTAAACCTATTGTTAACATCTGTCCATTCATATTTCAGCATTATTAGTTATGTGGACACCCCTTATAACAGTACTGTTTGGATAAAGCCGTACAAGAATCACAAAGCACAGGAAAAGGGATCACTTAATGTCTCAGTTCATTACAATATAGCTTCTGATTTTTCCACTATAGAACCAGGACAGTAAGTATGCTACATCAGATGCATTTGTTTGGACAATTTATTTATTTAAAGCGTAATTTCAATATCTTAATACCAGTAAACACAAGCCATGTCATGGAACAAATGCACGTGGGTGTGAAGAGATTAAAAAAAAAAACCCTTGGACAGTTATAAAGAGCCGCGGTTGCGCAGTGGTTAGTACACTGGCTTCCTAGCTTGGTGGTCCATGGTTCGATCCCCAGTTGACGTGGGATTTTTTTAAGACTGCAAATGGTTCCGGGGTTGACACAGCCTCATGAATTGGGTACCAGAGCTACTCTGGGAAGGTTAAGGCGGTCGACGTGATGCTGACATCACCCCTAGTGTGCCGATGGTCAAGAAAATATGGGCCTAACACCATATTCCCAATATACCTCAATGGCCGTGTAACGGGATCCTTTTACCTTACCTTCAATACCAGGGTTGTGGAGTCATGGAGTCAGTAGTTTTGTGCAGTGTGGGATTTGTAGTCAGACTCGATTACAAGCTGCCTGACTCCTACTAATCTCATTATTTGAAAATGCCTGATTGCAAGGAAAAAAATAAGGGTATTTATCTAGAAATTGGGATTCTTTTCATTAAACTCCTTCACGTCAGAGTTGGAGTCAAACTCGAAGATGTTAGGAAAATGCTCCTTCCTCCAAGGCCAGATAAGTGGAACACCTTGTACGAAGAAACAAAACAACTTGCAAAATCATGCAGTTATCCATACATGGCATTCGGCCGAAGGGCAAGAGCCCAAGCGCCGCTGGATCAATAATAACATACATAACAACAAAAACATTAAATTACAGGAGTCGATCAAATTCTTGTCTGACTCCACAACCCTGCTTGATTCGATCTTAAATAAAGCATAGTAGATTTTTACTGTTTGTCTTAATAAAACAATATTTTGCTAAGGTGAAGTTGTTATGCCATTTTAATAAAAACGAACCACCCTGTTTTGATATATAGCCTGGTAACATCTTAAAGCTGTTGCATCATGATGTACAAAATATTTTATCTTTAAATTTTTGCTACAATCTTCTTCAAAATGACATTCTGGCTGGCATAAATTGATCATGTCTGTTCACAGAGTGCTGTTCCTGTGGCTGTTTATCAGTTTTCTTGTTGACTTTTTTTTGCATGCCATGATGTTAAACAGGGCAGTCCTCATTCTGGAATCCCCGGGGTAAGAGAGATAGAGGGAGACCCAATAAACAAACGAGGAAAGGAATGGGAGACAGACATGAAAGGGAGAAAAAAGACATTGAATGGATGGCACAGGACATGAAGGCTTATGTTCCTTAGGGAGCTGAAGGATAGCTTGATGATAATGTCACAGATAATGCTGCTTACCAGACAAGGTGGTTCTGTTGAAACCACAATTGACATTGTTCTCTTGTCTATAGAAATAGAATCCATGATTGTTCAGTGCAACAGTGGTTTTCACTTTTCTTCTTTCAGTTTGTGTACTGTGAGAATATCCACTAGAATTAGGCTAAAATTCTAACCTTTAAGACAGTGGGAAGATCAGAGGTCAATTAAGGTGCCTCCATCTTTGACTGTCATAGCATATAGCTTATAATATAGACAGTTGCTGATAACACGAGACAATGACCGTAATACTGTGTCTAGTAAATTATAGAAGAATAAGAACAGTACAGAATAGCTGGTAGAAAGAAATAAATAAAGAGGGTAACCAGAGGCCTGTGAACAGTAAATAAATAATACATATAAATGGGTATGCTGCAGGCACTCGTAGGAAATAAACTAGACAATAGAAAAACTACAGAAGTTATTGCCTCTGCAGTTATAGTTATCTGGCCTATACCAGTAATCAAGTCCAACACAAAAATCAAAATTTCCATTCAAATATCAAGTCAGTATTATTGTATGGTCCTGAAACATGGAGAACAACAAAAACAACAACCAAAAGGCTACAGACATTCATAAATCTGTGCTTGCGTAGAATAGAAAGATTAAAATGGTATGAAAAGGTCACCAGTGTGGAACTGATGACAAGAACCAGACAAGTGCTAGTGAAAGAAGAAATAAGAAGATGGCGCTGGAGATGGATAGGACACACATTGAGAAAACCTGCTGATAGCTTTACCAGACAATCCCCATTCTGGAATCCCCAGGGTAAGAGCGGTAGAGGAAGACCAAAGAAGACATGGAAAAAGAACTGGAGACAGACATGAAGGGGATAAAGAAGACACAGAAAGACCTTGAGCAGACGGCATGGGACAGGAAGACTTGGCATAAGTTTGTTGAAGGCTTATGCTTCTTTGGGAGTTGAAAGGTGAAAGAAGAAGAAGAATATTAGTGGATATAAAGGCTGATTAGTCTCTACTTCTTTGTTTCTTATGAGTGCTGCAACATACTTGTTTATGTGTTTTATTTAATTACTGTTGACAAGCCTTGGGTTTCCCTCTTTATTTATTCAAACATGTTAGCATGTTACTTAATCCTCTGTAAGACTCCACCACTTTGTTTGAAGAATATTATGTGGCTTCACGTTTGTAGATGTAGAAGTATGTTTGGTGGCTTATATTTCAGTACCACTTCTTCTCTGATCCTTAGCTACGACTGTCAAAGCAGTCAGTGGCCATCACACCTGATGGTGTCTTGTAGGGCAGCAACAAACTGCTTCCACTTTGCTCGGTTGGTGGGCATCCTTCATGCAGTGCCCTAGCTCTGTTTCATTCTCTGCATCTCTGCCTCCACAGTTCTCTGCCAAGTTGTTTTTGGTCAGCCTCTCTTTCGCATTCCTTCAGGGGTTCATAGCATAGCTGTTCTTGTGATGGCATCAGAGTCTCTTCAGAAGACATGGCCAACCCAACTCCAGTGTCTGCCAGCTATGATGGTGTGCATGTCCTCTTCTTCTTTCTTCTTTGATCCATAACCGCCAACCGTCAAAGCAGTCAGCGGCCATCACACCTAGTGGCGTCTAGTAGGGCAGCAACAAATTGATTCCACTTTGCTCGGTCGGCGGCCATCCTTCGTACAGTGCCCCAACTGTGGTTCATTCTTTGCATCTCAGCTTCCACAGTTCTCCGCCAAGTTGTTCTTGGTCGGCCTCTCTTTCGCTTTCCCTCGGGGGTCCATAGCATAGCTGTTCTTGTGATGGTATCAGGGTCCCTTCTGAGGACATGGCCAACCCAACTCCAGCGTCTGCCAGCTATGATGGTGTGCATGTCCTCCTGGTTACTCCGAATAAGTAGTTCTTGATTGCTGATGGTGTTTGGCCAAAAGATTCGGAGAATTTTCCTTAGGCAGATTGTGTGGAAGGAGGACAGTTTCGATATTTCCTTCTCTGTTACTCTCCAACATTCCGCACCATAGAGAAGCACAGAAAGTACACAGCTCTCATACAGTCTTAATTTGGTGTTTGTGCTGTACTGGGAAGACTTCCAAATGTTGTTGAGAACAGCAAAGGCTGTTCTCGCTTTATTCATTCTGTTGTTAATGTCCTTGCTTGTTCCGCCGTCAGGTGTTACTATGCTTCCAAGGTAAGTAAATGTGTCTGTCTGTTCTAACTTCTGGTTCCTTACTGTTATTGGCTCAGGATTGCCCACATTTAGTGTCATGACCTCTGTCTTCTTCAAATTGATGTTCAGGCCAACCTGCTGGCCATACTTATTCAGTCTATCGGTTTTGTCTTGAATGTGTTGGTGTGAATGCGCGAGTAGTGCAATGGCATCTGCATATTCCAAATCTTCCAGTGTAGAAAACGTTGTCCATCTAATTCCTCTTGGACTGCCCTCTGTTGTCTGGTGCATCACCCAATCTATGACTGTTAGAAATAATGTTGTTGATAAGGGGCATCCCTGTCGTACTCCTGTTTTCACTTCGAAAGTTACATTACTCGATCCAACACTGCACGTAAAGTTAGAATAGAGGCTTTTTATAATGGAAACAATGCGGCTGGGAATTCCATAAGCCCTCAGAATTTTCCATAGGCTGTCCCTGTGTATGCTGTCGAAAGCCTTTTCAAAATCAACAAAGTTAATGTACAGCTGTCTCTGCCATTCTGAGCACTGCTCTATAATGTTCCTGAGGGCAAATATATGATCTGCACATCTTCTGTTCTTTCTGAAGCCCGCTTGTTCTTTCCTCAGTTTATGGTCAACTGCTTTTGAAATTCTCTGGATGATTATCCTGCCTAGTATTTTGCTGGGAACTGAGAGGAGGGTAATTCCTCTCCAGTTGTTGCAATCTGCAAGGTCGCCCTTCTTGGGCAATTTGACAATTATTCCTTTACTCCACTCTGTTGGTGTTGTCTCAGTTCATGTCCTCTTGGCTGCTCCATTTCAGTACCACAAAGTGAAGTAATCAAGACCTTCCATTTCAGGTACCAGCTCTTTTATCATTCTTCTGGTTCGCAGTCTTCCAACATCACTTTCGTACCAGTGGATCCCATCTTAAACTTTGGTAGTGGATCTGTGCAGACAGTAGTTTTGAGACACACACAACTCAACCACTCACAGGTAAACCTATAGAAATTATGTGTTTCTAAAAAAACAAAAAATAAAGAAAAAAAGTAATGCGTCTTACTAGGACAAAAGACAAAGAAAATTGAGTTTGTTGCAGCCACAAGGCTTCCCGCAAGGGGCTTAGCTGTAGTGGTGGCTCTGTGCTTCTTAAGGAGCGCATAGGAAAATGATGATGATGGTTCTCCAGGCTATTATTATTTAAATTGTCGTTTAAAAATGTGTATTTCCTTTGTTGTCCAATCTTTTTTTTTTAATGACATGTGAGGCTGAGTTCTTTGGCCGAGTTCACACTTCCAGATATATGTACACTAGAGTTAGAGAAGTTGTAAGGCTTTAGTAATAGTATCACACTTACAGCCCTATGTCATTCCCAGAAGTCTCTGTGGAAGTCAGAGAAAGAATAGGTCTGGCGTACTGTAAGATGCAACTAAAGTGATCTTGCACACATGGCTGGCAACTTCATATTGTAAAACAAATTGCAACTGAAATCACAAATGCAAGAGCAAAGTAAGTTCTTTGGCACAGGCCGAGGGGTGAAAAGAAGGACCATTCATTCTTCAAACCTGCTGTTGATATTTACTGTTGTGTATAGTAAATGTTGCTAAATGTAATGAGACGTGGCTGGCTGTCAAACATTCTCACATTATGAAGCATAATCACGAAGCCTGAACACACTGGATACAACTCAACACGTTTAATCAACCATGTTATTAGAAACAGAACAGGAAGAGGAAGTTAGCATAAGGGCAAGTAACTCTAGCATGAAACAAAGTAACCATGGAGACATATATACAAATGACCCCATCAACACCTGCTTTAATAAATGAGTCATAAGGATTTTCATATTGTTAACATTTAACAAAAGTTAAGGTGTCAATTAGCAAGGCCTTCCTCAGTGTGACATGATATAACAACAGAAATAGAATAAAGGAAGAATGAAAGACTCATATCATCATTGTTTTCCTGTTTGCTCCCTATGGAGCATGAAGCCACCACTGCAGCTGGCCCCCTTGCAGGGAGCCAGCACAAAGCAATCACATGCTCTTACAATGGTGGTTTATGTAGCATTTTGTTTGACATAATGAGGTCACAAGTCTCATGCACAACCTCTAATTATTTCCTTGATGGAGCAGTGGCTTATTCTTCCTTTGTCTCATCAGAGTCCCCCGGGAACTATGCAGGGCTTTTGTGATGGGAGGTGTAACATAAAGAAAGAAGATTGATGAATCTTTGTCTTTCTAAAGTGAGCAATAAAAGTGACCATGTAATTAAGGTTCCTGCTAATAAGGAAAGATCTGATAAACTGAAGTTAATTTTTAAGATGTGGAATTATGATAGACTTAAACAATGCTTTTTTTGCTCATTATTTCTTCTTCTTCTTCAAGTACCATGCCTAGTGGCGTAGGAGATCATGTCTCTCCACAACTTCCTGTCTCCAGTACCATTTATCAATTCTGTTGTTGACTTCTTTCCATGCCACGATGTTGAGCTGTCCAGTATTTGCTCTCTTTGTCTTCCCCTATCTCTTTTTCTTTCAATCTTACCTGATATATTCCAGCTTTCCTCTTCTCATAACATGCCCCAAAAAATGTGGATTGCTTCTTTCTAACTTGTGAAATAAGTTTCCTTTGTGCATTGGCCTCTTTCAGGACATACTCATTACTCTTTTTGGCTGTCCATGGTATTTTTAACATTCTTCTGTAAAACCACATCTCTGTGGCCTCTAGTGCTTTCACTACTTGTTTACTAAGTGTCCATGACTCACTCCTATGTGTCAGGATTGGTTCTGTATAACGCTGAAGAACCTCTTTCTTACTTCCAATGACAAAGAACTGTTGCATAAAATACTCTTTATTTTATAGAATGCTGTCTTTGCTTGAGCTGTTCTCTATTGTTAGTAACAGAATAGTTACAGAATAAAAAAATAAGGAAACCTACAAAAAAATTGTTACACTTTATCTAATCATTCACTCACTAAATATATGTGTTGCATCTTTTTCTGTTACATCTTTTTCTGCTGGAAGAGTGCTCATTTTAGACTGTAGTAGTGTAGTTAATAATATGTGCATGTCAAGATAATGTTTAATTTTTTTATACATCAATATTTAGTGGTGGATATCAGCAGAAGCGTGAACAGCCTTTAAGCTTAGATGTTTTGTTGTTAACATCTGGGCTACTTGTTTCTTGTCATTAGGTTTTTGCTGTTCATTTTATCAGCCTGAAGGAAAATGAACTGTCAATGGCATGGCTGATTCCTCAGTACTTTGTCATCACAGTTGGTGAAATTCTGTTCTCTATAACAGGGCTTGCATTTGCGTATAGTCAGGTATGTGTTGTAGTGTTTTTTTTTTTCTGATGCAGATTGATAGTGTAATACCTATAGTATAACAAATATTAATGGCTTTATAAAAGGTAAAGGTTGTCCCATACCAGATACTGCCATAGGGGGGTAAAGAATTAGAGACTTCCCCATACTAGGTCCAGCTTTTTTATGAGATAGTGTGACCTGTTGCCTTCCTTCACCTTCCATAACTCAAGAACACCATCAGGTTCCCATTTTTTGCTGGGTAGACTGGAACATGATTCTACCAGGTTTCATTACCAGGACCCAGTAACTTTGCCACAGGAGGCAAGTACTCTAAATGGCGAGGCTTAGCGACTGGCGGCTCCTCAGATGCTCAGTGGCAGTATTTTATAGAGGTCTGTACATGAAATGAAGCAGGTTGTATAAACCTGAGGAGTCTACAGTAACTTTGCCACAGGAGGCAAGTACTCTAAATGCTTAGCGATTCAGATGCTCAGTGGCTTTATAGAGGTACATGAAATGAAGCATTGTATAAAGGAGTCTACAGCTCCTATATGTTTTGATTTTACGAGGCAGTCCTTGTTCTAGAATCGCCAGGATACGAGAGGTAGAGGAGACCAAAATTAAAAAAAACTATAGAACTAGAGACAGAATGGAAAGGGGTGAAGAAGGCATGGAAAGACCTTAAGCTGATGGTGTGAGACACGGCACTTAGCATGAATTTGCTGAACTCCTATGCTCCTTGGGGAGATGAAGGGTAATGAGTGAATGAATGAAATGGTAGGTTGAAATGAAGAATCCTAACCCTAACCTCAGTCCTAACCCTAACCTCAATTATAACCCTAACCTCAATCCTCTTTGAACATACAATTGCAAAAGGTTAACTCTTTCTGTCCCAGGCAGTTTTTAGTAGTTATCCAGGCACCAAAATGGATATACCATATGTTGTACCCGGGGAGTCTCTGAAGAGACAAAGAAAGAATAGGACTACTGCACCCTCAGCATAATGTACAAGGTGACTATTATGAGGTTGTGCATGGTGCTGGCAGCCTCATCATGTTAAATAAATCATCACAGAAACCACCACTGCAAGAGCATGTAACTTCTTAATTCAGGCTACCTGTAAGGGAACCAGCTACAATGGTCACTCCTTGCTGTATAAGGAATGCAGTGAAAAATGATGGTGAAAATGTATGCAGCTTTTTGGTTTTAAAACGGTCAAGATTTAAAATATCTTTTAACCATCTGCAGTGGTACCTCCATGCTGTGTAAGAAATGTTAAGGAAAATTATGATGAAAATGGATGCCACCTTGTTAGGTTTGACGTGAGTTGTATGGTCCTCTACCCCAGAGGTGATTTTGCAGAGGGACACTGCCTCGCTACTCAACCTGGGAGGGCCCGTCACAGGGAACACCGCACACACCCTTGTGTGGCTGCTTATCCGTTAATATTGAATTCTGGGGGCAAGGAGACAGTCGAACAGACATAGAATCACCAGGACAACTGAACGGATACAGACATGAGATCACCGACTCGTTGCTAGAGCTGGGAAGGTCCGTTGCCAGGAACACCATGTGCAGCCTTCCAGGAGCCAAAAATACATTAAACCACAGCCTTGCTGCCTGAGCTGGGAGGGCATGTTGCCGGGAACACCACACACTATCTTCCAGGAGCCAAACAGACATTAAACCACTGCCTCGCTGCCTGAGCAAAGAGGATGCATTGCCGGGAACACCGCGCGCAGGCTTTTGATACAGTGTCGGCCAGATGTTGTGGCTTGTGGGTTAGAAACAATTAGGAAACTGTAGGTGAAATCATGAAACATCAGTAATATCTCTTAAGCCTGTATTTTTGTTTAACAAAAGTTACAACAACAGTTAGCACATTTAGGTCAAAAAAAGTTATTTCCATTCCATTCTTTAGGCACCTGCATCAATGAAGTCAGTACTGCAGGCAGCATGGCATTTATGTGTGGCTGTAGGAGATCTCATTGTCATAATTGTTGCTGAAACACAGCTGTTGCCGACACAGGTAAACTGTTACAATAGTTGTGTTCTTGAAAATTAAAATAGGATAGAACATTGTGCCAGTACTCCGTAAGATATCTTGAATTTAATTGCATTGTTGCAGGGCACAATGGTATTTACTTCAGCTTTGGAGATTCTAGAAAAAAATGGAAGTGAAGTGCTTTACACACAGAAATGTTCTTTGTCAATTTTTGTATAAATCACTTATTACACTTATTAAAAAATAATTTAGGGGGGGAAGTGTCAAGAAAAAATATATATCTGTTCAGGGATTGTTGCAAACACAGCACTATCCTACCACTGATCAGGTAGATCAGATGTCACGTCACATAATCAAGTGTGGTAGACAAACTGACTCTGACCATTTCCCTGAATTGGTGTTAGTTGTGGCACTATTGCTGTCACAGGATATGCAGATGGTACTTATAGAAAATGGTAAGTAAAGGGACCCAGACTAAATCAGCCAAGTTCAGTGCTGCCAACAGGAAAATAAAGTTGAATATTATCCAGTGTTATGTACCAACTAATGACAAAGAACAATCGGTCAAAGAAGAAAATTATTCAAGACTTCGAAATATCATTTCAGCGTCTCACTCTGTAGCATTGGTTGTAATTTAAAAAAAATATTGTTTTTTTAATGTTACTTACTTACTTAGTCGTTCCCCTTCTACCGTGAGGTGTAGAGGTTTGGAAGAGAGAGCGCCAGACTATCCTATCGGCTGTCTTCCTCCTGGCCTGGTTCCATTCTAGTCCTCGGTCCTTCAAAGATTGTCTAATGTTGTCCTCCCAGCGGACTCTGGGTCGTCCTGGGGGGTCTGGATCCCTGGCTCTTTGTTTCCCATGCTTGTCGTGGTAGCCGATCTTCTCCCATTGTGCAGACATGGCCAAACCATCTTAGTTGGCACTGTTCTACTTGAGTCTGCAGGGGGTGGGATTTTAGGCCTTGACGTATCGTCTGGTTGCGGACCATGTCTCTTCTTGTTACTTCAACCACCTTCCTCAGATACCTCATTTCTGAGGTTTGGATCTGGCTTTTGTGGGTTGTAGTCATTGCCCATGACTCGCATCCATATATCAAGACTGGGACATAGGTGGAGCAGTATACAGCCATCTTCGTTTTCTTACCAACCTCTCTCTTGCTGAGGAATCCTCGATTTATGGCCTGAAAAAGTCTCCCAGCTGCTGCTTTTCGAGTGGCCAACTCTTCTTTGATGCCTCCCTTTCGGTCTATAATAACTCCGAGATATTTGAAGTTGTCGACCTGCTCCAGGACCTGTTCTCCCAGCTTAATCTGATGTCTTCTTTCTTCTCGTAATATCACCATGGATTTTGTTTTAGAACTGCTTATGACCATCCCTCTCTTCTCCAGCTCTTCCTTCCAGACTTGCAGGTTGGATTGGAGATGTGCCTCTGCTTTAGCAATCAGGGCAACATCATCAGCAAATGCCAGCTCTGAAATACATACCTGTCTCATCTTCCAGTACCCCACTGAATACTTTCTTGTTCTCTCCTTACATGTCTTGATAACATCGTCCACGAGGAGTATGAAAAGATAAGGTGACAGGATATCACCTTGTCTTACACCAGTGGTGGTCCTGAACTCTTCTGACTTATGGTTTGCTGTCCTCACATAATTTCTGCAAGACTTGTAGAAGCTCTGTATAGCATGAATCAGAGGTGCTGGAACGTTCTTCCTTGCCAAACAGTCCCAAAGTTTGCTCCAGGGGACCCTGTCAAATGCCTTTTCCAGATCTATGTAACAAAGATGGATCTCACTCTTATACTCAAGGGCCTTTTCACTCAGCTGTCTGAGTGTGAAGATTAGGTCTTGAGTACTTCAGTTTGCTCGGAATCCGCACTGGATCTCATCCAATTGTGGCTCAGCTAGGCGTCGGAGTCTCTGCTCTAGGATTCTAGAGTAGATTTTACCAGGGACACTGAGAAGGGATATGCCTCTGTGGTTTCCACATTGTCGATTGTTTTTTTAAAGTTTCTTTGTATTATTCTTAATTTCTTGTGCTGAAAGATTGTTTAATTCATTCTAATTCAGAAGGTTGTTTAACTCATTCTAATTCAGGCAGTTTCAAGTTTTACCCACGCCCCAAAATGGAAACATTTTTTTTTTCCCCTAGAAGTCATGCTTTAAAAAAAAACAAAAAACAGGCAGTAGACATATATATTAACTCGGCAGATATATATATATATATATATTTATGCCTCAAACTTTAGAAAATATGCTAAGGAATGTTGTGAAATGTTGTGTTTTTATGTAATGTAATAATTGTTTGTTATGTGTTGCATAGTATAGAAACCATAACAAAATCAAAACAAAAAATTAATTAAAATTGTGCACTTACCAGTAAATATTTCAGCTTGACAATTCCATGGAGGGAGAAGCCCAGGAATCAAAATGTGAATCCAGATGAAAATTAATCCAGGAAGTTTGATCACAAACGAATGAAAATTATAATTTTTATGATTTTATTATGTGGTGTTGCATATTGCTGAACTGGAATGTCACTTACACAGTCCAGTCCCACACAGTTGAATTAATTAATTACTTAAAAATATTGAATTGTTAAATGTCCTTTTTAGAATTGAAAACAGGTTATTATCGCTGTGATATTGCTAAAATTAATTTAGAAATAATCTATTTTGGTTGATCCGTTGATAGTTTATGACTGTTATGTATGTAACTATGCTGCTTGTAAACAAACTCCTTAATGACGTCATTAATTGATAAAAGTATGCAAAAATTAAGCACTAGAATATTTCTTATGCTACCAGTTCAAAACACGGGGTCCACAGGAAGTGTTTACATGATTTGAACAAGCTATGGCCACTTATTTTCTAATATTTCGTTCAAAATCAGAACTTGTATCAAGCGGGTGCACCATGCGGCCTGTGGGTAGATCTATAGGGTAACCTGGCGCACCATATGGCTCATGGGTTAGAATGAGTTAAAGTTGTGTTATGCCTTTCAGCTTCTTGAAGTGTTGTATATTTGTCAGCTTTGTGAGAATGTTGTTGGGAGTTAATGTTTATTCCCAGTTTGATTACATCACACTTTTATGAGCATGAGTTAAAAGTTTGTATTCAATTTAATTATCTCTCACAGGATTATGAGTCATTGGAACGTTTCAGTGGAACTAATAATAAGTCATTCCCATGTAGTTCCCATGGGGTCTGTGAGGGGACAGAGGAAGAATAGGCTTACTGTTCCCTCAGGCATGCCGTAAGAGATGACTAATATGAGGATGGGCAAAGGGGGTTGGTAACCTCATCATGTGAAATAAATTGCTGCAGAAACTATCACTGCCAAAATATGTGAATGCTTTGGCCCAAGCTTCTTATAAGTGGACTAGCTACATTGGTGGTTGCATGTTCCATAAGGAGTGAAAAGGTACTAGAAAAAGAATAATTAGTCAAGGAAGGGTTTTCTAATGTAGTTTACTTCTGGTGACATAATTATGTCTGTATCTGACATTCTCTCTCTCCATCTCACAATGGTATATGTATTTTTGTTTATCTTTTCTAAATACAGTCGGCAGAGTTTTTCATGTTTGCAACTATCATGGGACTAGACACGATCTTGTTTGCTGTCATGGCCTACCTGTACAAGAGTAGGCCTCCCACACTTGATGTGGATACTGTGGTCGATACTACAAATCTTATAAACAGCAACACTGATAGTAATGATATTCTCATGTATGATACTTCAGGTGGAAAGCAGGATTAAATTGTGAATGTTTAGAATGAGCATCCTCATTGGACAATATTTATTATCGTTAAAAAAACTCCTTATCTGTTATAGCAAAGTCAAAAAGTACCAACTCCAGATTTTGAGGAGATGGTTATTTAATTTCTTTGTGTTTATTCTTTGCCAGTGTTAACACATTTACATGTTTATTTTAATTGGTGGATTGCGTGCCATTCCGGATAACCCCAGCTCTCTCACCCCTTTTCACCTTGTTAACAACAGGGCAGTTATGAGAGAATTTACTGTTTTTTTTTGGGTATTTGTTTGTTTTTTATTTTTATTGTTTGTTTGTTTCTAGGAAAGGGGAGGTCACATACACATAAATTGACACAATTTTGGTTTTGATTTACTCCATTTGGACTGAGTGGAGGGGAGAAGAAGATGCTATATTTAGATATCAGAAATAAGATTTTATTGTCTTGAATTTACTACACTATATATCCTAATTATAACCCCTCAAGGGTTGAATGGGATACTTTGTCCAAAAAAAAAGTACAGCTTTTATTCGTTTATCACCCTTTAGCTTCCCAAGGAGCATAGGCCTTGAGCAAACTTATGCTAAGGCTTCCTGTCTTGTGCCATCAGCTCAAGATCTGTTCATGTCTTTCCTATTCCTTTCCTGTCTGTCTCCAATTCTCTTCTACAGGCGTTCTTCGGTTTCCCTCTGCCTCAATGTGTGTACAATCAGCGTCTTCTTCTGATCTCTTGTTCCACCTGGCACTTGTCTGGTTCTTGTCATCAGTTCCACATTGGTGATCTTGTCATCAGTTCCACATTGGTGATCTTGTCATCAGTTCCACATTGGTGATCTTGTCATCAGTTCCACATTGGTGATCTTGTCATCAGTTCCACATTGGTGATCTTGTCATCAGTTCCACATTGGTGATCTTGTCATCAGTTCCACATTGGTGACCTTGTCATCAGTTCCACATTGGTGATCTTGTCATCAGTTCCACATTGGTGATCTTGTCATCAGTTCCACATTGGTGATCTTGTCATCAGTTCCACATTGGTGATCTTGTCATCAGTTCCACATTGGTGATCTTGTCATCAGTTCCACATTGGTGACCTTGTCATCAGTTCCACATTGGTGATCTTGTCATCAGTTCCACATTGGTGATCTTGTCATCAGTTCCACATTGGTGATCTTGTCATCAGTTCCACATTGGTGATCTTGTCATACTATTTCAATCCTTCTTTTCTATGCAAGCATCCATTTATGAAAATCTGTAGCTTCGTGGTTGTTGTTTTCGTTGTTCTCCATGTTTCAGAGTCACACTGACTCAACATTTGAGTTCATGGTTCTGATTTTTGTGTTGGACTTTTTTTCTCTTGATCTCCATATATTTCCCAATGCAATGAAAGCTACCCTAGCCTTTTTTTATTCTTATTTTGATATCCTTGTCTGTCCCTCCAACTGTGTCTATATTGCTGCCGAAGTATATATGATTCTACATCTTGTAGCGGTGTTTCTCGAAGTGCAATATAGTTATTGTTTCATGCATTTTATCTCATTAACTCAGGATTCGCGCTGATGTAATGGTTACCACATTGCGCTGGTGATCAGGTGTTCAAGGTTCAAGCCCGGGCATGGGCATTTGAAGAAGTATCATCGACCAGGATTTTGACTGAATAACCTGAACGGCTCATGAGATAAACCCTCTGTGGATGGGAAGAAGCAAAGCTCCTGACCAGGTTGGAAGGAAAGTCCACAGGCTCCCCAGCCTCGCAATGACATGTCATTGGGCTGAAGGGTTGAAAGCCCAAGTGCCGCTGGTTAAGAAAAATATATATATATATCTCATTAACTTTGTATTTTCCCTGTGCATTTTCAGACCCACTGGCTGTGACCTCTCATCAAATATTTTCATTTTGTCTTGCATCTGATTGTGGTTGTGGGACAGAAAAGCTAGGCCATTGACAAAATCTAGATCACCAAGCTGTTTAGTCAGAAAATATTATCTAATGTCTTCTGTTATTCACCTACCATTTGTACCATAAGTATTTTAAGATGAGATGATTATCAGTTTCTAATCCATTGTATTAAAATAATATAGTTTGATGTGCTGTCATGTGGAGTTTCTGTCACATGTTTCATACACTTGATTTAGTTTGCTCCATCACCCATATCTTGTGTTCTGAGGTTATATAACCACACTGCTGATTTCAGATTTGTCCTCACATGATGTCACAACATCTTATCCTTTGTCTTGAGGTGTTATTTCACTGGTGATGTTCCAGTGATGTCCCTTTTTCTTAGTTTATCTTTAGGTCTTTTTATGTAATTATCATTTTCCTTTGCGCTGCTTGCAGAACATGTAACCACCACTTTAGCTGGTCCCTCAGGAAGCCTGCACCAAGCATTCACAAGCTGTTGCAGCAGTGGTCTCTGTGTCCATTTGTTTTTATTGTGATGAGCTTGCCAGCACAATGCAAAACCTCATTTAGTTGTCTTGTATCTTCTTCTTCTTTCTTCATCCTGAAAAGGACGTTGGTTGCATTGTGTCCATTTACAGCGAAGCTGTGATATTTGTGCCTTTCAGCTGACACATCCGACTTCAGCACAGCATTTTTGGGACCGGGGTTGACCTTCCCTCTTTGATCCCTACTCACTCAGCCAGACTACAGTGATGCAGCCTGTTTCCAGGACCACCACTTGGAGGTGGAGTAGGGTCTTGGTCAGCTCTGGTTCGCTGACCCTGACACAAGCAGTCTAGCTAAGGGTCACTAACTGCATTCCTCACTGTTGACGCGTCTTAGGTCCCAGTTGTCTTGTATGACATGCCTGAGGGTATAGTAGTCTTATTGTTTCTTTGTCTCTTCAGAGACCTCAGAAAAACATTGCACGGAGCTCTTTTTATGCGTTATCCTGTAGTGATTAACTTATTTTGGGGATGTACCCTTTGGACATACAATATTTTGTTGCTTGTACTGTTAAATATTCCATTCAAGAATTATGGTTACAATAAACGTCCTCCACACTTAAAGTTATTAAAATTAATCATAGGAGTTTACTCCTGGTATACTTCATATGTTGCCTGCTCAGTGCATGGTGCCCTGTTTTGAGGAAATGTCAAATCATTGCACAAATTCATTATTAACTGGTGAGTTTCATTCCATTGTGTGTAAAAGTTATGATTGATTACCTCTAAATAAGTAGTTTCTGGGGAATGTCTCTAAAAATATAAAAGGTCTCATAACAGATACTACCATAGGGGAGTGACATGTTGGTGCTCTCACTATACTAGGTTCAGCTTTGAGAGGTGGAGTGACTGGATCCTTTCCTTGCTGCCTTCTCCTTCCCTAACTCACAAACAGTCAGGTACCCATTTGCAGCTGGATAGACTGAAGTGAGACGCCACCATACTTCAAACCTGGTACCTTTGCCATGAAGGATAGTCATGTGACATCTTGTACATATATGAATATCTTATCTGAATAGCCTTTTGTCTTACCACTATATTTATTTAATATTACATTTCATTTCCTGTTCATCAAAATGAATTAATATTATATTTTGTTTATTGATGGTTTGATAAATCTCATAGCAACTCCACTTACTGGTAATTTTATTTTTCTTAGTGGTTATTTTAATTTGTAAAGCCACAGAAATGACAGGAGAGAACTGTGGTATATTTTTGTGAGTCTGGATTTATTTATTTTACAGTCTCCGTAGAATGATGTTCAAATTTTTTTTTTTAATGCAACTAAAAATGATACAAGTTTTAGTGGTATTAATGGATATTAACCTTTTATGTGAAAAAATAGTAGGAAATTTGCATTGACTTACTGCATTTGATAAAGCTGCAAGTCCTGAAAAAAAAAAACATTCTTCAAATGTACTCAGTTCCCTTGTTACTACTGTATTCCTGAGTGTACTCAAGTTTTTGTCCCCTCCTCTGTTGACCTTTTTCATGTACTCCTTCCTTGTGGTTTCCACTCTGAGTTCTGTCTGACATTATTTGAACAATTTTCTGAGAGCATAGGCCAGGCATGTCCAAGCCTGTGGTGGTTGCTGTCATTCTTCTTCTGCTTGGATATCCTTAGCCCTTGACTGACAAAGCCATCAGTGGCTGTCACACCTAGTGGTGTCTTGTAGGGCAGTAACAAACTTTCTCCACTTTGCTCGGTGAGTGGCCATCCTTTATATGGTGCCTCAACTCAGGCTCATGCTTTCCATCTCCAGACTTCTCTGTCTTGTATTTGGTTAGCATCTCTTTCGCCTTACTTCTGGGGTACATAGCATGGCAGTTCTTGTGATGGTTGGTGTTGGGGGGCGTCTTCTGAGGATGTGGCCAACCAAGTTTCAGCACCTGCCCGCTATGATGGCTCTCATTATATAAAAATTGTCCTAAATGTAAAAAAAAAAATAAATTATTTTGTATTTTTACCATAGAGATGGTTCACAAATATTATTAGGATGTTCATTTTTAAGAGAAAAGGTTTTTAAATTTTGACATATAATTAATCACATATACACGTTCTTTTGCAAAAATAATTGGATGGCACTTTCCTAAAGGCTGTTACTTCATTTTTTTCTTAATACTTTGCTGTGCCTCTTGTTTTCATGTGCTCATTAACATTTTCTCCAGGTGTTCGTCCTCTGGCATTTTCTCATAGCCTATCTATATTTCTCATCTTTGTCTCCTGTTTGTGAATGTGGCAGACATAGGGTATCACCCAAAAACTCCTGTCTTCATCGTCACTGTTCAGCTCCCGAGGGGCATAGGACTTGAACAAACTTATGCCAAGTCTTCCTGTCCTGTGCCTTCATGTCAAGATATTTCTATGTCTTCTTCATTACCTGTGTTTCTAGTTTATTCTTCATTTTTCATTTTAAAAAAATATTTACTGTCTCTTCTGTTTTGCATTTGTACTTCAAATTGGCTGTAAGGTTATTGTGGTTCTCAGATCTGTATTTGTAATATCCAGGCATTTGTAACTTAAAATTTAATGTCTCAGTTTGAGAAATGTCTGCAGTTTTTCTATCGCTGGAAACACATTAAATGTATGTTATATTAAATGTGACCTGTATAGTTTACCTGGAGGTCTCTGAACAGGTAAAGAAAGATTAGGACTTCTGCTACCTGAGGCATGTCATACAAGGTGACCACTAAAATGAGGTTGTGTATGGGGCTGACAACCTCATCATGTCAAACTAATTGCCACAGAAACAACTGTTGCAAGAGCATGTGACTTCTTGGTGTAGGCTTCCTGCAAGTGGACCAGCTGTAATGGTGGCTCTATGTTTCGTCAGGAGGGAACAGGAGAATGATGATGATGATATTAAATGTAGCGCTGTGTGGGTCTCTAAGTGGGTCTCTAAGTAGACAAAGAATACAACTATTGATCTCTCAAGCAAGTCGTCAAAAGGTGACTAATATGAGGCTGTCCCTGTGGTTGGTAACTTCATCGTGTCAAACAATTTGCTACATAAACCACCACTACAAGGGCACATGAATTCTGTCAGGCAGGCTTCCTTCAAGGTAAGCTGCATCATGGTAAATGTAATGTTGTTCAAGAGAAATGGTACTGTCCCCAGTACATGAGGAAAGAAGAGCACATCATTGTGAAGGTGTGGCTGTAATATTGACAGAGGAAATGCAGAAGGCGCTCATAGAAAAGGAAGCTCAGCGACCCAGACTGACACCAGTAATAGGGGTCATAGATGAAAATGTACACAAATTATTTTATGCAGCATTTATTTTCTAAGACCAATGCAAAGTATTCTTATTAGTACACATTTTTTTTGTTTGTATACATTATATTATAGTTATTTAGTTTGATATTTACATGATGTTGTCATAAAGAGGCAACTGATTTTTGTGCACTCCTTGGACTTATGCCTTAACCTGTTTCTTCCAGTCTTAGGCTGCCAGCTGATGTGCCCTTTCTCTCCCATCTCATAATATTGTAAAAATATTGCATTATAAGATTTTTTTTTTCTCCCTGGTCCCGTCTCAAGTTTATATGGAACACATTTATTTACCGTTTTACCAAAGGCCTGACAAATTACTTCAGTTTTCACACTGTTTTAATTTGTAATGATTCATCCAGATCTGTACTCTTTGAGGGGTATCAAGTACTGTCTAGCTTGAAAAAGACGCCATTATAATACCACCTTCATCTACTTCTTTTAATGGACAGCTGTATCTTAAAACATTGATATCCAATGTTTGGCCAAGTTCAGGAGGAATAAATGATTTCATATTTGTTTTGGTGAATCAGCAGGTCTAGGGTGCAAGCCAGGAAACTCAAGTTTACCAAATGTTTGCATTAATATGCAAATTATGTTTTTTCTTTTTTGTTGTTTGGTTGAACATTTTTATGCAGTTGTATTTTGTAATTACTGATTCAATCATACAGTCAAGTTTTATTCCATTTGGATTAGTCTTCACACAGTGAATAAACTCTACTGCAGAAACAACAAAGACAATGTTACATGCATAACAAGTTTAATAAAGACTATTTAGCCAAAGAAGAGAGGGCCAGAGATACAATACAAGACTGGAGAATTTAAGAAAAAATTTTTTGATCCCCGGAGCTAAGAATGCTTCAGATCATTTTCCTAAAAAGAAAAGACCAAATCAGTTGCATAAATGAAGAAACAAATTTTAGCACTTAAGACAAATCAAGGCACCTAAATTTGCAAACAAATTGAAAACAGTACAATTGTATCACCTACATTTCTGGTAAAGAAAAAAAACCATTTCTACAACTTAAATTGTTTTCTCTAAAATTTCTTGTTTTATATACAATTTCAAAGTTTCTGAGATAAAAAAAAATAATATAAACCCATGCACTAGATCAGTACACAAAGTCTCGACACAATATTATGAGAATATGTGATTTAAAAAAAATATGTATGTCAAAAGCTACTACTGGTCACAGATAGTTGAGAAAGAGCTAACTGGATATAAATAGCATGCTAGAACATCTCTTTTGCTAACCAGAAAAACTTTGTTTAAAAAAAAACCAAACAAAATGGACGTTTAGTGCCCATGTCAGTTTTTGCTTTTAGTCTTTGTATATTTACATTAAAATTTTTCTGCTTAACAGCAACAACCTTCCCTTTACTTGGTGCGCCAGCTCTGTGTCTATCACCTCTGTCAGAAATAGTTATATGGTAATCATATACAATATACAATTTATAAGGCATGATTATGTCTACAAGAGCACAAAACAGTGTTACATGAACCAATATAGTGTGTTATTATTTTACTGAACACACCATTCTTCTCTCCCAAATTGTATCTGAAGTTTGGCTAAAACACAAAAGAAGACCATTAGTTAACAAGCACGATTCAGTTCTTGAAACTGTTCATTCTAAAACTGCAAAATATGATAAACATGCGCATAAAAGGAAAAAATAAAATAAACAAAACAACTTGAAATACAACCAATGAGTAGAGGGGGATGTGCATTAAAAAAAAGAGAGGCAGTAATCCAATAAACATGTTAGCACCGTCTTATGGGAGATGTAACACTAGGTTTATGATCCATCTCTGTACACAAACGTTTCCCTACATACAAGCTTAGACAAACTCCATTGTCCTGAATTGTTTCTTACTGCCTGATATTTTTTCACCATCATAAATTCCTGTGCAGGAAAAACCCGCCAGATAACATTTTCTTCCAGTATTTCCAATTGAAAAAGAAAGATATTAATTTAAATTAAAACATTAAAAAAAAATGGTGTTAAATATTTTTTTAAATTGTTGCTAATCTACTACAGAACACAATTCTAGTGTCAACTGCTGTCTAATGTACGAGGCGTGTTCAAATGAAACCCGACCATGCTGCGCCAAGTGGACATTCGTAGGAGGAGCATGATGACGTCACATCTGACGTAATAAGCACATACGCATGTACAAGTGTGTAAGTGTTCATTCTCCTAGTATTCATTGGTTGTGCTGCAGACCGTTAAAATAATGGCCGGTGTGATAAAGAATCCGTCCAAAAAATTCAAGTCACAGATTTCCGCCGGTACGGTTATGCTGACTGTATTTTTTGACCATGAAGGGCTTCTATTGGTAGACTTTAAAGAGCCTGGCATGAACATCAATGCCATCCGCTACAAAGACACACTAGACAACCTGCATACAGCCATCAAGAATAAACGACCCAGCATGCTTTCGCGTGGTGTGATTCTGTTGCATGTCAATGCTCGTTCACATGTTGCGAACATTGTGCAGGAAGCGTTAGCAAGGAAAAGGTGGGAAGTTCTGCCACACCCAGCCTGCAGCCCCGATCTGTCACCATGTGACTTTCATTTGTTCGGACCCTAAAAAAATCTCTAAAGGGACAACGATTCGACTCTGGTGCAGACGTCAGGGCCTCGGTGACCAAATGGTTCAATAAGCAACCAAAGTCATTTTTCTCGGACGGCATCCGCCGTCTACCCAAGCAGTGGGATGCGTGTCTGAATGCCTATGGTGACTATTTCTAAAGGACCCCAGTGAGTACTTGCTTCATAACAATTGCTGTATTTAATTCTACTACTACTGCTGATGTACCTTACATATATTTGTTATAAAGCCACTGGGACGGGTTTCATTTGAACACACCTCGTAAAAACAAAAGCCATGGACAACAAAATATTTTAATATGTTCATGATAATAACCAAGTTGTTTGTGTGGGTTATTGCATAAGCTTGGAGAAAGTAAATAAAATATTTTAACAGTGGAGCAGGGAGAGAGAAAAAGTGTGTGAGAAAAAGGGAAAACTTTGACAAGAACTGTTTCTCCTTATCCATCAATGTATTCATACACCAACCCTCATCATAGCCTTAGCTTAAAAAATAAAGTACTCTTGTAACATTTTAACCCCCTCACATTAGGCATTAGATTTTATCATGCAATAATGCACGGTATACATGACAAAATTTATGACAAAATAATGAGTGGAAATGTCACATTACATATCCGCTGGTTTCTGTTTTCCCCCATCAGTGGCAGATCAACTTACAGACAAGCTAAAAAGCTATGATCACAAGTGAGTTACACTTCTAGCTTTTATACATACAAAATATTTCCATTGTGTAAAATAAAAATCAGGACAGATATACTTACTATAAGCCCTTCATCTACAACTGTGGTTAATGAATCCTATATACAGTCATCTCTACTTGAACTCCTTCAGCAAAAATATCTTCCTCTCCATTAACAACAACAACAAAATATACACATTCATCAAGTGAAAGCAAACATTTCCACTTATTTTTTAATATTATATTTGCTCTCATGAGATGAGTCCTTCACTAAATAAATTACTTATTTGTATAAATAACCAGCACAAGACATATTGAAAGCAATGCACAACTATTACAACCATTGGCAGGACTGACTTCTAGTAATAGTGGTAGTACTAAATAGTAATAATAATGGAAGTAGTTCAATATAATAGTAATAACAATGACAACATGTTAGCAGTTGTGATAGGGCTGTCTATAGACATCTACTTGAGATATGGGCTAATTATGAGTTATATTTATGTACAAAGAAATGAGTGAATATACTGTTGCTATGGATGCTATGACAAGGTGAAATACTTGAATCCAGTTACCCCCAACCGGGCTGTGAGTGAACTTATGTCTTCACTTTGCTTTGGCCAATCATAACCTTTGTTACAAAGTTGACTATCGCGGATGCTGGTTGTTCTGGGTCAAGCTCGGCAAAGATGTGACACGTGTTCTCATTGGACGAGCCCTGTTTCCGAGCCACAAAACCAAAGATCCTGCAAAATAATATTATGAAAGTTACTACAAACTTATGACTCACTGAGAGTCTATGCTCTGCCATCAATGGTACCTATACCTTGTAGCGGTATGGCAGCTTGCGTACCCTGACAATCCCCAGAGCTATGCCAGTGGGAGTTTTACTCCTGGTAGGTTCAACCAAGCTGGACTGGTCTGTGTGGGTAGGGGTCAGACAAAAGCTGGTACCCTGGTCCTCCAGGTTGGGGGTTTTAGCATAGGGCTGACACCCCTGTCTATGTAAAAAAAATAATGAAGTTACGGAAACAACATCAAATAAACAAACTTTGCTGCGGGATGGACATTTGGAGTCTGTGGCTCGTATGACTGTCAGTGGTGAAGGCCGAAAGGAAGCCACTGACATGAAAACGGATGTCCTGACCGCAGAACAGGATACGAGAATGGGGTTTTGGAGTGTCGGGACAATGTGCGAGACAGGTGGGCTGAGACAGGTCACGGCAGAGGTGAGAAACTATGGGTTACACATCCTGGGGATAAGCGAGAGCAGATGGACAGGGGCAGGAAAAGTTAAAACAGCAACAGGAGAAACAGTACTTTACTCTGGAAGAGAGGATGGACAGCACAGTGAAGGCGTGGCCATTGTTCTACAGAAAGGGATGGAGGGGACATTGCTGGAGTGGAGACCCATCGACAGCGGACTGATACGATTGAGATTGAGAGGGAGATTCGCCAACACTGCAATGGTACAATGCTGCGCGCCGGCGAGTGATGGCGATGAGGAGGTCGGGGATGAGTTCTGTCAACGGCTGCAGAAAGAGATGGAGGGCGCACCTAGATATGATCTTGTTATAGTGGTGGGAGACCTCGGTGCGAAAGTTGGTGCACATAATGCATGCGGTGAGGGAGCAGTGGGGAAGTGCGGCGGCGGAATAGCAAACGAAAATGGGGATAAGCTGATAAGTTTCTGTGGCATTAGCGGCCTGGTCGTTGGAGGAACACTTTTCCCACGTAAGGAGATTCGCGGGTTAACATGGGAGTCACCGGGTGGTCGGGACGGGGACCAGATGGACCACATCGTGGTTGACGGTGGATGGAGACGTGCATTGCGGGATGTGAGGGTGGGGGGAAGGTGCGGATGTGGGAGGCGATCACCATTTGGTGGTGGCAAGGCTGAGGGTGAAACTGGGAAGGGCTGGGCCGGCTGTGGCTGCACAGGGGAGGTTTGGCGTCGGCGAATTGGGGGACCCCCTTGCCGGAAAAGCGTTTGCGGCCGACATTGAGAGACGATGTCAGTTTGCCAGGGGCCAGGAAAGGACATTGACTGATGATGTGGACCAGAATTTTAACGCCATTTCGGCAGTATATAGGGAAGGTAGCGGGTCATGCTTGGGATTCCAGGGGGGGGGGGGGCGGGACTGGATGACACCGGAGACACTGGGCACCATAGAGATGAGAGGGGAAGTGAGGGGAGGGAAGGCGGAAGCGAGGTCCCCCAGGTTGGGGCAACTATGTAGCGAACGGTGCAGTCAGCTGGACGGGGAGGTTGAGCGCCAAACCCGAGCCAACAAAAGGAATTTCCTAGACGATCTTGCAAGGCAGGCGGAGGGGGCGGCGCTGGGAGATGAACAGGGCACAGTATACAAGATAACTGGATTCATCGGCGGAAAACAAGGTGCAAACAATATTACATTAGTAAGAGATAAGCAAGGAAATCTCATCAAGACAGCAGAGGGACGGGAGGCGGGATGGGCGGAGCACTTCGGAGAGACTCTGGGCAGGGAAATACCAGAGACACAGTTGGGTGTTCCTGGGGCTGAGGACGATCTGGATGTAAATACAGACATTCCACAAGGGGAAGAAATCATCACAGCAATCAAAGGGTTAAAGAACGGTAAAGCTCCGGGCCATGATAACTTAAATGCAGAGCTATTTGGGACAGACCCTGAGCTGGCAGCAGAACTATTGGAACCACTATTTGCACAAGTGTGGAAAACGGGGACAACACCATCAGAGTGGAACAAAGGAATGATTGTCAAATTGCCCAAGAAGGGAGATCTTTCAGACTGCAATAATTGGAGAGGAATCACTCTTCTCTCAGTTCCCAGCAAAATACTAGGCAGGATAATTATACAGAGAATCTCAAAGGCAGTAGACTACAAACTGAGGAAAGAACAAGCAGGATTTAGAAAGAACAGAAGATGTGTAGACCATATATTCACTCTCAGGAACATTATAGAGCAGTGCTCAGAATGGCAAAGACAGCTTTACATGGATTTTGTTGATTTTGAAAAGGCTTTTGACAGCATGCGTGGGGACAGTTTATGGAAAATGCTGAGGGCTTGTGGAATTCCGGGCTGCATGGTGTCAATCGTGAAAAGCCTCTATGCCAGCTTTGCGTGTGGTGTTGGGCAGAGCAACCTAACCTTCGAGGTGAAGACAGGAGTACGACAGGGATGCCCCTTATCAACCACTCTATTTTTAACAGTCATAGACTGGGTGATGCGCCAGACAACAGAGGGCAGTACAAGAGGAATAAGATGGACTACATTTTCAACATTGGAAGATCTGGAATATGCAGATGACATTGCACTGCTGGCACATTCACATCAACACATCCAGGAAAAAACGGATAGACTCAATAAATTTAGCCAGCAGGTGGGCTTGAACATCAATTTAAAGAAGTCTGAGGTCATGACGCTCAATGTGAGCAACCCTGAGCCCATATCAGTAAGGAATCAGCAACTAGTACAGACAGATACCTTCACATACCTAGGAAGCATAGTAACACCAGACGGTGGGGCAGGCAAAGACATCAACATCAGAATGAATAAGGCAAGAACAGCCTTCTTTAGCCTAAATAACATCTGGAAGTCCTCCCAATACAGCACAAGCACAAAATTAAGATTATACCAGAGTTGCGTGCTTTCTGTGCTTCTCTATGGTGCGGAATGCTGGAGAGTCACAGAGAAGGAAATGTCAAAATTGTCCTCTTTTCACACAACATGCCTAAGAAAAATTCACCGAATCTTTTGGCCGAATACCATCACCAACCAAGATCTGCTTACTCGTAGCAAGCAAGAGGACATGCATACCATCATAGCTGGCAGACGCTGGAGCTGGGTTGGTCATGTCCTCAGAAGAGACCCCGATGCCATCACAAGAACAGCTATGCTTTGGACCCCTGAAGGAAAGCGAAAGAGAGGCCGACCAAAAACAACTTGGCGGAGGACTGTGGAGGCTGAGATGCAAAGAATGAACCAGAGTTGGGGCACTGTACGAAGGATGGCCACCGACCGTGCAAAGTGGAATCAATTTGTTGTTGCCCTACAAGACGCCACTAGGCGTGATGGCCACTGACTGCTTTGACGGTCGGTGGTTAAGGATCGAAGAAGAAGAAGAGTCTATGCTGCATTCATTCATTATCTTTGAGCTTCCTAAGGAGCATAGCCTTTGACAAACTTATGCCAAGTCTTCCTGACTTGTGCCATCAGCTCAAGGTCTTTCCATGCATTCCTCACTCCCCTCATGTCTGACTCCAACTCTCCTTTCAATGTGCTCTTCAGTTTCCCTCCACCTCTCCCACCCTTGGGACTCCAGAGCAAATACTGTCCTGCAATACCACCAATAGGATTCCTCAGTGTGTGCTATCCATTTCCAGCGTCCTCTCATCGCCCGCCCCACTGGCACCTGTCTGGCCCATGTCATCAGCTCCAAATTAGTGCTGCACTGTTCTCAATTACTGACTATCCTCTTTCCCAAATGTTGTTTAAGTTCAGGTCCATCTTTGTTATAACTCCTTTGGTCTGGCACCTTCCATATGTGTGAGTATTCTATGCGTTAATCTCTCATATCTTTTTTCTTCCACAATGGAATACATTCTCTGAATGTTCACATTAATTTACAAGCTGTATAACATGGTATTATTTTTAATATATGCATATTTTATATGAATAGATAGGACCCCTGCCCCACAGGTATGTTGTAAAAGGTGACTAATATGAGGTTGTGAAGGGGCTGGCAATCTCATCATGTAAAACAAAACCACAGCTGCAAGAGTGTGAGAATGCTTGGTGTAGGCTTCCTGCAGCAGGAACCAGTTGAGGTGGTGGTTCCATGTTCTGTAGGGAGTACACAAGAAAATGATGATGATATTTTATTTTATAACAATCTCCATCAGTTTATTATTTCTACCTCTGAGTCCAGAACTGAGACTCAACTTATCATAATAATAGCCCCTTCAGTCATAACTGACTGGGAATGCACCCCTGAGGTGACAGCCTTCAGCTGCTTATTTTCCTGGTGTTCCTTTCGGCGTTTTCTCTTCTCTTCTGCTTGCTGTGAGAGCTTCTTTTCGCCCAATCTGAGGTGGCGCTGTAGATAGCATTGCCACTTGGTGCAATCGGCAGCTTCATCCTCCCACGTTGCTAGATTTATGTCCAGTGCCCTCATGACTCTCGTGCACACATCTTTGAATCTCAGCTTTGATCGGCCAACTTTCTTTTGCCATCTGCCAGTTGTCCGTAGAAGATATTTTTTGGGATGCAACCATCTTCCATGGGGCAGAGATGGCCAAGCCAGTACAGTGTGCGCTGTCTAAGCAGTGCATACATGCTTTGAAGGCCAGCATGTGACAAAACCTCGACATTTGTCACTTTGTCTTTCCACAAAAGCTTATAAAATACAAATTGATAAAATCAGAAGGCTTTATAGTTTTACCAAAATATGAATACAGAAAGCTTTATAGTTTTACCAAAGTAAGAATACAGAAGGCTTTATAGTTTTACCAAAATAAGAATACAGAAGGCTTCATAGTTTTACCAAAATAAGAATACAGGCGGCTTTATAGTTTTACCAAAATAAAAATACAGGCGGCTTTATAGTTTTACCAAAATAAAAATACAGAAAGCTTTATAGTTTTACCAAAATAAAAATACAGAAAGCTTTATAGTTTTACCAAAATAAAAATACAGAAAGCTTTATAGTTTTACCAAAATAAGAATACAGAAAGCTTTATAGTTTTACCAAAATAAGAATACAGAAGGCAAAAGGAACTTTCAACGCACTGGAGCTAAAGAAACTGGTATAGATTACAGTTTTTTTTTTTTAAATTTCTTTTGATTTCCATACATATCCCAATTCAATGAATGCTCCTCATGTCTTTTGTATCCTGACTGTATCTGAAACAGGGAGAACACCCAAAACAACAACTAAGACTTTTGTAAAGGGATGCTTGCATAGAATAGAAGGACTGGAATGGTTTCAACAAGGTCACCAATATGGAACTCAAAAAGAACCAGACAAGTACCAGCGGAAAAAGAAATGAGATGAAGACACCTGCGATGGATTGGACACACACTGAGGAGACCTGTTGATAGCATTACCTGTCAGTCCTTGTTCTAGAATACCCAAGGTAATAGACGTAGTGGCAGACCAAAGTATACATGCAGACAGAAAATGAAAATGACGAGAAAGACATGCATGAAAATCAAAAAAATTTTCCAGTGAGCGAAATACAAAATTTTCAACTAAAAATGCCAAGGTCCTATTGTGTGGTCTGAAATGTGGAAATACAAAATTTTCAACTAAAAATGCCAAGGTCCTATTGTGTGGTCTGAAACGTGGAAATACAAAATTTTCAACTAAAAATGCCAAGGTCCTATTGTGTGGTCTGAAACGTGGAAATACAAAATTTTCAACTAAAAATGCCAAGGTCCTATTGTGTGGTCTGAAAACCTATTGTGTGGTCTGAAACGTGGAAATACAAAATTTTCAACTAAAAATGCCAAGGTCCTATTGTGTGGTCTGAAACGTGGAAATACAAAATTTTCAACTAAAAATGCCAAGGTCCTATTGTGTGGTCTGAAACGTGGAAATACAAAATTTTCAACTAAAAATGCCAAGGTCCTATTGTGTGGTCTGAAACGTGGAAAAAAAAAATTTTCAACTAAAAAATGCCAAGGTCCTTTGTGTCTGAAACGTGGAAATACAAAATTTTCAACTAAAAATGCCAAGGTCCTATTGTGTGGTCTGAAACGTGGAAATAAAAAATTTTCAACTAAAAATGCCAAGGTCCTATTGTGTGTGTGGTCAACTAAAAAAACGTGGTCTGAAAAATAAAAATTTTCAACTAAAAATGCCAAGGTCCTATTGTGTGGTCTGAAACGTGGAAATACAAAAAAAAAAATGCCCCCAACTAAAAAATTTTCAATTAAAAATGCCAAGGTCTGCGTATGCCAAGGTCCTATTGTGTGGTCTGAAACGTGGGAAAAAAAAACACCAACTAAAATTAAAAATGCCAAGGTGCTATTGTGTGGTCTGAAACGTGGAAAAAAAAACACCAACTAAAAATGCCAAGGTCCTATTGTGTGGTCTGAAACGTGGAAAAAAAAAACACCAACTAAAATTAAAAATGCCAAGGTCCTATTGTGTGGTCTGAAACGTGAAAAAAAAAAAACACCAACTAAAATTAAAAATGCCAAGGTGTTATTGTGTGGTCTGAAACGTGGAAAAAAAAAACAACTAAAAATGCCAAGGTCCTATTGTGTGTTCTGAAACGTGGAAAAAAAAAACACCAACTAAGAAAATAAAGACTTTCATAAATGGGTACTTATACAGAATAGGATAATAATGGTATGGCAAGATAACAGTGTGGAAAAACCAAATGATACTATTTATTACAAGGCAGTCCTTGTTCTGGAATCCACAAGGTAAAAGAAACAGAGACATGGGGAAGAGATCAGGAGACAGACTTAGAAAGGAAAAACAAATGACATGGAAAGAACATGAATAGACAGCATAAAACAGGAAGGTTTATGATCCACAGGAAGAAGGGTAATGAATGAATCAATCAAACGACAAGGTCATAAGCTGTATGATTTATCTGATTTGTGCAGCATAGCATTAGGTGTCAGAAAAGATAAACACATGATGGCTGAACAATTGCTTAGTAAGAGATGCAAGAAAAAATTACGGCAATGTTTGCTGCAAAGTTCGTTAACTAGGACAGGGTTACTTAACCTGTGGTCTTTAGATCCCATGGGGTTCCATGAATGGCTTCTAGGGTGTTCGTGTACAGAATCTAAAGACTTGAATTTTATTTTCAAAAACATTTTTAATCGGGAAATTATCAGAGTTTTGCATTTAAATAAATATATACCGATTGTTTTGGTATTTTAGTGTAAAGATTTTTCTTTGTAATAAAATGCTTTATGTGTATGGTAAAATTTTAATTATGCGTAATTTTTTTCTAAGAAGAGGTCTGTAGCCTTTACCAGACAATCAAAGAGGTCTATGGCATAAGAAAGATTAACAATCCCTGAACTAGGAGCAAATGCCTTCCACATTATTTGCTCACTAATAGATGTTTGTTGTTGGTTTGGTTTGTTTGGTTTTAGGACCATCTTAACTGCACACAGACAACTCCATCAGTGCTCCTTCCTTTGATCACAAGGAGGATCTCAGCACAGTGCACGAACTCTGTAGCACTGGCAGGAATCCCAATGTGTGTATACAGAAATGGGACCCAAAGGCGCAGCAATAGAGAATGCAGTCAGCGACCCATTGCTTGCGTCAGGGTCAGCGAACCAGAGCTGACCAAGACACTACTCCACCTCCACGTGGTGGTCCTGGAAACAGGCTGCATCACTGCAGTCTGGCTGAGAGAGTAGGGATCAAAGAGGGAAGGCAAACCCGGTCCCAAAAAATGCCGTGCTGAAGTCGGATGTGTCGGCCGAAAGGCGCAGCTCCGGTGTAAACAGACAGAACACAACCAACGTCCTTTTCAGGACGAACGAGGAAGAAGAAGAAGTATACAGAAATCACACAATCTATAAATATTTTTGTAGTGGGTGGGTTTCTTAATTTTTTGTATTTTGCCAGTCAACAGCCTTATGGCCTACTCTTTACGATTTCCAACTGCTGAGGGATTTTTAACATGTGCAACTTGCACATGGGACCTCCTATTTTTTTGGCCTTATCTGAGAAGGCTAGGCATTCGATCTCACTACCTAGGAGATTGGGGGGGGGGGGGGGGGAAGAGAGAATGACATCATTAGGAACCACTGGTTCTGAGAGCAAACCCGGTACCTTTAGAATTAGAGGTGGACGCCATACCTCTGACCCCATCACACTAATAGATGTAAGAAAAGATAGCGCAATGGGCACCAGTCATTCTAACATGACAAAACAACCTCAGTGATTTGTCCGTGCCTTTGACAGCAGGGAAAAGGAAAGTCACACCCATCCAGATTTTGTAGGGGTGTCAGGCTCAAGGAAGCATATAACTTACCTAGCATCCCCCTGTACTCCTGGTGCATCTATTTCTCGTTTCCACCTGTAGATATACAAAAGGGACTTCTTGAAATAACAGATCTAAACTGATACCATTTCAGCCTTGTTCTACAAAACTAATTTAGAAGGTGTGAAAAAGAATGCCACGAACTAATGTTTTAAAAGTTGCGATGGAACTGTGGTAAATGTTTCATAAAATACTCATATTAAATAACGGTTAAATAAAGTGTTAGACACCTTGTTTGTAAAAGTGACAGTTCCTAATTACAATCGATACATGCACACTTCGATACTTGTCCACGAAACACTGCTAAAGGGAAATAACTCCAAGTGAATATTCTGTACAGAACGTTCTTTTGGAGATTACAGTTTTTTTTAAATGTTACTATCACCAGTCTTAAAAAAAAAAACCCAAACATTATGACATCTTTATGGGAAAGGTTTGTTCAAAAGCCATTAGCTTACCTTCTGTCCTGAGGGTCCATTCCACAGTAAGTCACGGCCGTCACAGGGTAATGTCTCCTGAAGAACAACCTGAGGAGATTACAGAGACAACCCAGTCAGAGATTCCATGTCCACAGAATTGATGTAAATCACATTGCAGGCTGAGAACAGAAAAGAAAGAAAAGCATGGAACCTGTGTCTGCAACATGTTGATAAATGAAATAGTGATTTCATGAAAATTACAGCAAAATTATTAAAAATAAAAATTAATTTATGATGAAAATTATCCTGTTCAAGCTCTGATGGATTATAATTAGTCTGGGACTCAAGTGACTCATCCAAGCTTGGTGTACAATGCTGGGTTATCAACATGTTCCACCACAGGGGGAATCCTTGGAAGTGTGTGGATGATTTTCAATGAGGGTGTAATTAGCCTCACAGACAGGTTCACTTACACATTTGAATACTGTAACATTGTGCTAGCTGGTGGTCATATAAGGATGACTCCAGATATGCCTCCACGTATAAAAAGGAGTGTATGTGTTAATTCTTTATTTGACATCAGTAGGCCTAATATGTACTACTAGAACCACATCAGACATTTACACTTCCACGATACACCCACTAATGATCATTTTACAACTGAAGAATGAAGATAGTATGGTGCGGTGATGAAGTGAATTTAAGGATGTAGTCACTTTTCTAAACAGCTTCAAGGGCATATGTACAGAACACTCCATTTGATTTTCTACATAGTGATGTGTAAAAAAGAAATATTCTGAAAGCCAACTTCTAGATTCTCCAAATAATTTTTTTTGTTTAAAAGTATCATCAGTCAAAGACCAGCACAAGACAAAAGATAAATGTACATACCGGCTCCCTGGGCCAGGAGGTTAGCAGCCGAATTCAGCTCTGTAGAATTCACAGGAGATTCAGGGGTTAAAATACCGTCAGCATCTGAAGTAACAAAAATGGGAACACATATTAATAACTCTTAAGTACATTACTTACATCAATGCAAGAATGTTGTTCGTCCATCGCGGGTGATGAAGACCACTCTGTTCATCCAATTATTTAGGAATATGTTAGGTTAGTCTATGGGTACGAAGGTGACTGATGAGCCCGATGCGGGCCTGGAAAGATCTCGGACAGTGTGGGCAGGGAATGTTTGCTTCATGTGAAGGTTTTCAAGAATGCAAGAATAAATTATACTTTACTACCATGACTGGAAGAATAAATTATATTTTACTAACATCAGTGCAAGAATAAATTATACTTTACTAACATCAGTGCAAGAATAAATTATACTTTACTAACATCAGTACAATAATAAATTATACTTTGCTAACATCAATACAAGATAGACACAAGATGGCGGCGTGGTAGGCCGCACTTTTTGTGTTGTGCATTTCATGTCGTCGTTTTGGAGTCTGCATCTGTGGTAGCAGCCCTCATTAATGCTGTATGAGTTTGTAGTGTGTTTGGCTCATTTTCTGGATTGTGTTGATAAGTATTTTAAAGATGAAAACATCAAGTTTGCCTGTCATGTGAGTTCACTGTTTGTGTTTACCGAGTGAACAAGATGGCGGTTTTTGTGATGTGTCAACCGGACAGTGTTTCAAAACATTACAGATTTATTGAGGGCTATTGTTACTGCTCCAGGTACATTTTTGTATGTACCTGCAAGGATACTTGGAGAGGAGATGGGCACCGCCAAGCAAACCTCTTGCCCACTGAAATGCTATGATGGAAAGTCAACTCAGTAATAATTTGCCGGATCGGCCGATGCCCGGATTAACAACGACCGCGCTCTCATTGCCCCTTGAGAGTGATAAGTCAACGAATGGGGTACAAACACCTGTGTTGAAACTTCCAAGAGAAAATTTTGTTGTTGGAACTTGGAATGTACGCACGCTATATGCGTGTGGAAAAGTCAAAGAACTAACACATGAACTTGTTAGATACTCGTGGGACATCCTGGGCCTAGCAGAAGTCAGATGGACAGGATTAGGTGAATCAATAACGGATGATGGTCACAAAATTTGGTTTAGTGGAGATGAGTCTAAACATCAGCATGGAGTAGGTTTTATCGTACATAAAGATAGATTGAACTCTGTCATCAGCTGCACCCCAATAAATAGCAGGCTTATCACCATTCGTATTGCAGCACATCCAAAGAACATCTCCATCATACAGGTATATGCCCCCACTACTGACTATGAGGATGAGGCAATTGATACATTTTATGACAATCTGGATGAAGCAATTAAGAAAATTCCAAAGAAAGATCTTCTCATCGTTCTAGGTGATTGGAATGCTAAAATAGGGCCAGATGCATACGGTCACTGGGCTGGCACAGTGGGGAAATTTGGGACTGGAGAAACCAACGATCGAGGACTAAGGCTACTAGAATTTGCCAGCAACTATAAACTAACCCTTGCAAATACACTATTTCCTCATAAGTTATCAAGAAGAACAACGTGGCATGCCCCAAAAACTGAGATACATAACCAAATTGATTTTATTCTTGTATCCAAAAGATTCAAGTCCAGCATTAATAAAGCCAAGACTAGGACTTTTCCTGGCGCCGACATTGGTAGTGATCACGACATGGTATTGATGACGCTCAAGCTTAAACTCAAAAAGAACAATAATCAAAACAGATGTTCTCAGTTAAGATTCAATTTAGACAAATTGAAAGATCCAGAAATCGCGGGAATCTTTGAGGCAACTGTTGGAGGAAAATTCGCAGCTCTCAACTTTTTGGAGGATGATATCAACTCAATCACAGAGAACATGAAAGACGTGCTCATTGAATCAGCAACAGAAATACTTGGTAAAAGAAAGAAAATAAACAAACCATGGGTTACAGATGAAATTCTGAAGTTATGTGATACACGGCGAGAAATGAAAAAGGTTAAGAAAGAGGTTCCTGAAGCAGCATGGCAATACAGTATGGTGAATAAAAATATTAGAAAGAAAATGAAACAGGCCAAAGAAAAATGGGTAGCTGATCAATGTGAGTCCATTAATATGGGGCTAATAAAAGGTAACAGCAAGGCAGTTTTTGACACATTAAGAAGACTATCAAAACCCCAACAGCCCAGGGTAACTGTCATAGAAGATAGCAATGGGGCTCTGCTCAATGAAAAAACAGCTGTAATGAGAAGGTGGACAGAATATTGTAAAGAATTATATAACTGTAAACTTGACACTGACTTAGGCATATTAAACAACATTAAGTGCGAAAACAGAGAACTCGGAAATGCAGCAATACTACGGGAAGAAGTGGAAGAGGCTATATGTTCGATGAAAGGAGGGAAGTCACCGGGTGTGGATAATATACCAGCAGAGCTCTTGAAATATGGAGGACCAGATATAGTAAAAATCATGACAACAATTTGCCAGAAGATATGGAGTACAAAAAAATGGCCAAAAGAATGGACGCAGTCATTAGTAATACCGCTTCCAAAGAAAGGAAATCTAAAAATGTGCAAGAACTACAGAACCATTAGCCTTATTAGTCATCCAAGTAAGGTGATGTTAAGGATACTTTTGAACAGAATAAAACAGAAATCAGAAGAAATCTTGTCAGAGGAACAGGCTGGCTTTAGACCAAAAAGAAGTACCTCAGAACAAATCTTCAATATTAGATTACTGATCGAAAAACATCTCCAGCATCAACATGATTTATACCATAACTTCATCGATTTCACAAAAGCCTTCGATCGAGTCTGGCATGAAGGTTTATGGCAAATAATGAGAAAATTCAATTTTGATACCAACATCATAGATATCATTGAAGCACTATACAAGGACGCAAGCAGTGCTGTTTTTGCAAGCAATGACATTGGAGAATTTTTCAAAACAACTGTAGGAGTTCGCCAAGGATGTATCCTGTCACCAGTGCTCTTTAACATTTATCTAGAACATATTATGCAGGAGGCTCTCTACGATTATAAATCAACCATATCGATTGGAGGCCGACCTCTGTGTAATCTACGTTTTGCTGATGATATTGATCTGATAGCTGGAACAGAATCAGAACTTCAAGACCTTACCTCTAGACTGGAGAAAGTAACAAGAACTTATGGGATGGAAATTAATATAAAGACAAGACTTGAGATGGCCTCAGCTGCCATGACAAGGTTGAATGTGATCTGGAAAAGTAACATCAGTTTTCCTGTGAAGATCAAATTATACAAATCACTTGTATTATCTATTCTCTTGTATGGGTGTGAGGGCTGGACACTCACTGCAGATACGGAGCGAAGGATTCAGGCTTTCGAGCATAAATGTTATAGAAGAATTTTGCGCATTTGCTATAAAGAGCACAAAACAAATGTCTATGTTAGAGAGAAGATAAACACCTATGCAGGCCATCAAGAACCACTTTTGTCAATAGTGAAACGTCGAAAGCTTGCCTGGTTTGGGCATGTAACTCGTCATGACTCCCTTTCGAAAACGATCCTCCAGGGAACAGTCGAAGGTAAACGGAGAAGAGGAAGGCAAAGAAAATCCTGGGCTGATAACATCAAAGAATGGGCAGGACACGGTTTCTCCACACTTGTACGCATTGCTGAGAATAGAGAGCAGTGGAGGACCCTGTCTGCTGATGCTTCCACCATGGCACCCCTACGACCCATGACGGGTTATGGGTTGAGATGAGATGATGAACATCAATACAATAATAAATTATACTTTACTAACATCAGTGCAAAAAAAGTATATTTTACTAATAAAAATGCAAGAAAGAAGAAGAGATGGAATAGTAATGTTTAAAATTGACAATTAAGATACAAAGCTAAAGATACCAATCTCTGATAAGACATAGAAAGAATATGCCTTCTGCTACTGCAGGCATGTCCTAATAGGAGACTGGCAACCTCACCATGTAAGACAAATTGCTACAGAAACCACCACAGCTAGAGGAATGCTTTACTGCAGGCTTCCTGCAAGGGGAACCACCTGTATTGGCAGCTCTAAGCTCCATAAGGAGCATAAAGGGGGAAAAAGAAGAAGAATGGAAAGAGACAAATAATAAGTGACAACAGAGAGATACTAGCATTGGTAATACAGGTCAATAACTTTTGATCTGAACACGCGAAAACCGAAATACTCTGAAAAGTGAAAGTTTATTTGGCTTACTTTTCTATCACAATCTGGGCAATTTTTTTACCACTTTGGGCAAATTTGGGCAACTTTTTGAACAAATTGGGCAACACTTGAAAACCGAAAAAAATTTGGTTTCCCAAAATTAAGCTGTCTTGGGGAATTTCGAATAAATGGTTTCAGACCTGAAATACAATATCAGAAGTGAAACACCTCTATAACAACTACCTGAAGGAAACATTCAAGAAAAAAAGAAACAAAATATTAAAGAAAGAACACAAATAAAGCTTAAGACAGCAAGAAATAACAGACAACATAATGATAGACTACTGGTAGTTTAAACCAGTCCCAGAAAATAATATGCCACATATAAACAAACAATATGCCACACACAACAAACAAGAGTGGGCAATATGCTACGCAACAACAAACAAGAGCAGAAAATATGCCACACAACAACAAACAAGAGTGGACTATATGCCTCACAACAACAAACAAGAGCAGAAAATATGCCACACAACAACAAACAAGAGTGGACTATATGCCACACAACAACAAACAAGAGCAGAAAATATGCCAAACAACAACAAATAAGAGTGGACTATATGCCTTACAACAACAAACAAGAGTAAACAATATGCCACGCAACAACAAACAAGAGTAAACAATATGCCACACAACAACAAACAAGAGTAAACAATATGCCACACAACAACAAACAAGAGTAAACAATATGCCACACAACAAATAAGAGTAAACAATATGCCACACAACAACAAACAAGAGTAAACAATATGCCACACAACAACAAATAAGAGTAAACAATATGCCACACAACAACAAACAAGAGTGGACTATATGCCACACAACAACAAACAAGAGTGGACTATATGCCACACAACAACAAACAAGAGTGGACTATATGCCTTACAACAACAAACAAGAGTAAACAATATGCCACACAACAACAAACAAGAGTGGACTATATGCCACACAACAACAAACAAGAGTGGACTATATGCCTTACAACAACAAACAAGAGTAAACAATATGCCACACAACAACAAACAAGAGTAAACAATATGCCTTACAACAACAAACAAGAGTGGACTATATGCCACACAACAACAAACAAGAGTGGACTATATGCCTTACAACAACAAACAAGAGTGGACTATATGCCACACAACAAAAAACAAGAGTAAACAATATGCCACACAACAACAAACATGAGTAAACAATATGCCACACAACAACAAGAGTGGACTATATGCCACACAACAACAAACAAGAGTGGACTATATGCCACACAACAACAAACAAGAGTGAACAATATGCTACACAACAACAAACAAGAGTGGACTATATTCCACACAACAACAAACAAGAGCAGACAATATGCTACACAACAACAAACAAGAGTGGACAATATGTCACACAACAACAAACAAGATTAGACAATATGCTTCTCAACAACAAACAAGAGCAGACAATATGCCTCACAACAACAAACAAGAGCAGACAATATGCCTCACAGCAACAAACAAGAGTAGACAATATGCCTCACAACAACAAACAAGAGTGAACAATATGCCTCACAACAACAAACAAGATTAGACAATATGCCTCACAACAACAAATAAGAGTAGACAATATGCCTCAACAACAAACAAGAGTAGACAATATGCCACACAACAACAAACAAGATTAGACAATATGCCTCACAACAACAAAAAAGAGTAGATAATATGCCACACAACAACAAACAAGAGTAGACAATATGCCTCACAACAACAAATCTTCTTCTTCTTTGATCCTTAGCCACCGACCGTCAATGCAGTCAGTGGCCATTACGCCTGGTGGCGTCTTGTAGGGCAACAACAAATTGATTCCACTTTGCTCGGTCGACGGCCATCCTTCGTACAGTGCCCCAACTCTGGTTCATTCTTTGCATCTCAGCCTCCACAGTCCTCCGCCAAGTTGTGTTTGGTCGGCCTCTCTTTCGTTTTCCTTAAGGGGTCCATAGCATAGCCACAACAACAAATAAGAGTAGATAATATGCTACACAACAACAAACAAAAGTGGACAATATGCCTCACACCAACAAACAGGAGTGAACAACAGACCATAAAACAGCAAACAAGAAGGAACTGCCTGAATCTTACAACAAATTCATGTCAGTTAAAAGTTTTGTAGCAAATGATAAATTATTTGTGAAAATACAATAATTCCAGCACCTCTGATTCATGCTATACAGAGCTTCTACAAGTCTTGCAGAAATTATGTGAGGACAGCAAACCATAAGTCAGAAGAGTTCAGGACCACCACTGGTGTAAGACAAGGTGATATCCTATCACCTTACCTCTTCATACTCCTTATGGACGATGTCATCAAGGCATGTAAGGAGAGAACAAGAAAGTATTCAGTGGGGTACTGGAAGATGAGACAGGTCTATATTTCAGAGCTGGCATTTGCTGATGATGTTGCCCTGATTGCTAAATCAGATGCACATCTCCAATCCAACCTGCAAGTCTGGAAGGAAGAGCTGGAGAAGAGAGGGATGGTCATAAGCAGCTCTAAAACAAAATCCATGGTGATATCACGAGAAGAAAGAAGACATCAAATTAAGCTGGGAGAACAGGTCCTGGAGCAGGTCGACCACTTTAAATACCTCGGAGCTATTATAGACCGAAAGGGAGGCATCAAAGAAGAGTTGGCCACTCGAAAAGCAGCAGCTGGGAGACTTTTTCAGGCCATAAATCGAGGATTCCTCAGCAAGAGAGAGGTTGGTAAGAAAACGAAGATGGCTGTATACCGCTCCACCTATGTCCCAGTCTTGACATATGGATGCGAGTCATGGGCAATGACTACAACCCATAAAAGCCAGATCCAAACCTCAGAAATGAGGTATCTGAGGAAGGTGGTTGAAGTAACAAGAAGAGACATGGTACGCAACCAGACGATACGTCAAGGCCTAAAATGCCACCCCCTACAGACCCAAGTAGAACAGTCCCAACTAAGATGGTTTGGCCATGTCTGCAGAATGGGAGAAGATCGGCTACCACGACAAGCATGGGAAACAAAGAGCCAAGGATCCAGACCTCGAGGACGACCCAGAGTCCGCTGGGAGGACAACATTAGACAATCTTTGAAGGACCGAGGACTAGAATAGAACCAGGCCAGGAGGAAGACAGCCGATAGAATAGTCTGGCGCTCTCTCTTCCAAACCTCTACACCTCACGGTAGAAGGGGAACGACTAAGTAAGTAAGTAAGAAAATACAATAATACTTCTATATAATTGTATTTCTTGTTGAGTACATACCAGATTCTGGTAACATCAATTTGCAAGGTAAGGCTAAGGGGGTGATTGAATGCTGGTACACCAGAGCAGCTAAACTACCTGTTAGACAAGATGAGAGAATTATCAACATTACACAGGCTGCACATTGTTCTTGGATAACCCATAACTGTCTGCATATTTTTTATTATTTATTTTATGTCTTGCAGTATATAATTACATAACATTGGAAAAGCAGTTATTAAGAAGAGTATTTAGTAATTACCATGGCATACAAATACAATTTATCTAATCTGCTGCATACAGAATACTGCTTATTTACAACCCAACTCTCACCATGAGCTGACACTCAATGTCAGTGGATCAAAGTTAAAACCCAACGATGGGTGAAATTATTATCACACTCACACATGGCACTGGTATATTTTCATGCTACTCATATATTTGTATGCCTTCCTTTTCATGTGAAATAATGTTAGGAATAAACATGATTCCTACATGTGATCTGAACAGTTAACTATCAACGGTAATTTTGGGGACTTGCATGCATCATCTCCCATCATTCTATTCTGTCAGCTATAGAAGCAAGTATAGTATTGAAACAAATTTTTGTTCTACTTTAGAACATTTGCCTCATTATGTCAGGGCGCTCTCCTCTTAACCTTGCCAGAAGGTCCATAGGTTATACTAGGGTGCATGTCAAAATATAAAAAGACCTCGAGGTCTGGAAAATAATTTAGGAGCTTTTAAAATGAATTTAGCTTAGAAAAAGCTTATAAAATACAAACCAACAAAATAAAAAGTATAAGATAAGTCAATTAATTTCCTGTGTACCGTTAATTTGTAAAACTGATTCAATACCGTTTTATTTGTATGTATGTATGTGTGTGCGCGCACGCACGCACGCACGCACACAAAATTAATTTCTTCAACATTGATTATCACAGATGTAGTATAAATGCTCTTACCAAACACAGGTTCGTTACTGCAGCCTCTTAATCTCACACCTTTGGGGGTGGGTTCAATTAGAAAATGTCTAACTAAGTCTGCTTGGGGATCCCCTGAAATAAGATACAAACACACAGACATAGAAAATAATTTGAAAAAAAAACACGAGAAACTAATATACAATCATATTTATTTTAATTTCGTTTCTAAAATGACTTTTTAAAAAGTTAATTCTAATTTTTTAAATTATAAAACAAAAGATATAAATAAATGAAAGATGATCAACACCATCTTCATGCCTATAATGTGCTATGTGTGCTAAGCATGGACAGTAAATATGTATGGCCTCATTCTCCATAAGGAGCAAACAGAAAATAATGATGATGTCATTTGATGTGAATGAGAGTGATGAACACAGACCCGAATGTGAGCAGTCAATGATAGATTACCTGAAGGTTTAGCCTGAACATTAGGTGGGATGGTTGCCACCTTGAGGGCCAGGCCAAAAGCACCTGGGAAGGAGTTGCTGTCTCTGATCACAAAAGTTCCAGGTTGCTTATCCTTCAACATCTGGATGGCTGGAAATGATATGAAGGTAAAGTTTATAACACATGCACAACTTATAGATTAGCCATTGCCGAGTCTCACTTGCACGCTATAGGCTATCTCCTCCCACCCACTAAACATTTGCTTTTTTGAATGCTTACATAATGCCAGGATTTTAAGTCTATTCTTTGTAATTTTATCTTAGAATTCTTTCTTAACATTTGTGACTTTATGAAATTTTTTATTTTGTTCTGAAAGTTCAAATATCTGTGACTGTCTGTTAAAAGTTTTAAACTTTAGTTCAAATATTTGTGGCTGACAAATTTGTTTACCATATATTTAAATGTCTGTGACTATCTGAAATAACGTTTTCTTCAAATTGGAGTTCAAATATTTGTGACAATCTTACATTAAAAAAAACTTTTTTAATCGTTGAGTTCAAATACTTGAGTCTACCTCAAAATATTTTTAATTTTAAAATTAGTTTCATAATTATTAGAATTACTTCTATCAAATCACTGGTTAAAAAAAAGCAAGCAAGTTTCATTGTATTGTAAATAACTTGTTAATCATATTTATTTCTTCACTCATTCTATCAAGCAATTTTCATTAAAACTCTTCATGGCAATAGTGGCCCACATATGACCCATCATTTTATAATTAAAAAGTATTCATGCTCATTGGGTCAAATACGAATCACTTCATAAGCAAATGAATGGCTTTCTAGTTTAAATAAAAAGTTACATTCTAAAATACGCATTCAGTCTTAGAAAACATGAGTAACATATACAATTTTGTGTTCAACTGAAGAAACTTGGGTCTTAAGGGGGTTTTAATTAATCACCTTCAAAATAAATAAAAAAAATATAAAAAAAAAAATATAAAAAAATTCTTTAAGCGCCAAACACATAAGGCACCAGTGCTCTCCATTGACGCTTAGCTCTTGCACAATTTGCCAACGTTCTTCCTTCTTTATTAGTTCTTATGAGTGTTTCAGATCCTTTTTTCCGCTTACCCTCAGGAACCCAAAGCGCATTCTGACGTAGGACAATTATATGACCATCCAGTTTCTTATATAGAATTTCTGCCTAGAGTCTTCTCTTATTTGTCGATTAGTGCCAAGATGTTCAAGTTTTCAGAGATTTGTTCTCGGTATTCAGCTTGTCCAAATTTTGTTAGGAATTAGGAGGACAACATTTGAATTCTACAGCTGGAAGATCTGGAATCCAAATGCAGATTGAACAGCTGCCAAAGCAATTCTAGTATGGATTTCTGTCACCATCCTGAGTCATTTTAACTGCACTTTCAATCTGTAGTATTTTTTCCCCGTTCAAGATGATAAAACGTTAGATAGCTTTACATTTGACCAATTTTTAAGTATAGACCAAATTATTTATTGCTTCATTGTCTTGGGTCTGAACTTAGTCTACAAGAAGACCAGGTCCCCCATGAACACATTTTATACCCAATGTGGGCAATCCATGAGCCCATCAATAACAAAAAGTAAGTGAACCAGAAGCTGGAACAGACATACACATTTATTCCCTTTATTTGTTCTGACATGCCACCCTAGTTATACAGATATTTTTCTTTCTAAGGGATAGTAAGAACCAGATGGCCAGACAACAGAGGGCAACAAGCAAAGACAAACAAACACTGGAAATGAATTAAGACGCGAACTAATTGCACTTTGACTAATAAGTAAACAACAGGTGGGTCTGGAATTCCTCTCAGTACAGACAATCAGACACAAACAATAACAATAAGGAACCAGAATTAAGATTATATAACACCTAGCTGTGTACAGATGGCAGAACTGTGACTTCTCTATGGTGCGCGAGAGCTGGAGAGCACAAACACCAAATTAAGATTATATAAGAGCTGTGTACTTTCTGTGCTTCTCTATGGTGCGGAGAGCTGGAGAGTTACGGAGAAGGAAATGTTGAAATTGTTCTCTTTCCACACAACATGCCTAAGGAAAATTCTCTTCATCTTTTGGCAGAATACCATCACCAACCAAGAACTGCTTACTCAGAGTAACCAAGAGGGCATGCACACCATCATAGCTGGCAGACGCAGGAGTTGGGTTGGCCATGTCCTCAGAAGAGTATCCCTGATGCCATCACAATAACAGCTATGCCATGAACCCCTTTAGGAAAGTGAAAGAGAGGCAGACCAAAAACAACTTGATGGAGAACTGCGGAGGTCGAGATGCAAAGAATGAACTAGAGCTGGGGCACTGCACGAAGGATGGCCGCCGACCGAGCAAAGTGGAAGCAGTTTGTTGCTGCCCTACAAGACACCACCAGGCGTGATGGCCACTGACTGCTCTGACAGTTAGCGGCTAAGGATCAAAGAAGAATATATATACATATGTGTGTATATACGAGTATATATCAACGACTTAGTGTCAGGAGGATTTTAAAATAAAAACCTACCTTCTTCTCTAGTAATATTTGGCTTGTACCAATATTTGGACATGTCCTTGACAAACTTTGGTGTGGTGTGTACCATTTCTGAATCTGAAATGTTAAAAAACAGGCCAATGATTTAAAAAGAAAATGAAAATGAAAGTCTGCTGGTTTAATTTAGCCAGTTTGAGTAAGGATAATTTGTAATAGACTTGTTTATTATAATTCTTCATATTTTTCTTAAAACTTCATTCCTTCAGCAAATTTCAAGCCCTTAAGGTAGTTGGTTGAAGATGTGATCCATTTTTATTTACCTATATCAGCTGTAGACAAACCCAGGGGCTGTTGGGATCTACCTTAGAAACACTGACCTCTCAAGATCAACCTTGAAAAAAGCATGTCTTTTTTTGGTGAAGTTTAATAGTATTTGGAATATGAAATAAGTGCAGCCAATGTGTGACTTTTATCTCATCTGTACAATCTGCTTCATGCCATTCCATCAACTGAGCGGTAGAAAATTCCAATGAAATTTCACAAAATGTTAACTTCACCTCATTTATGCAGTTCATGAATAACTTGAATTTTAGTAAAATCTCATCAATTTTCACTGAGAATGCAGAAGAACTACCTATAATCCTGGGAATACCATGCTACTAAATGCTGGCTTGATAAGACTGTTCTTAAATTTTTCTAGCTTAAAAGTATTTTCTGAGCATTTACTTCAAACGTGCCCAACATGTAAGGAACAGAGAAAGTGCATATGGTCATCACCAGAAAAGCTCTACGTCTGTCTGTAACACTTTACTTCCCTATGGCAGTATCTGATATTGGACTACCTTGACCTTACGAGCTGACTAACACGAGGTTGTGTTTTCAGAGCTGCACCAAAAACGTAACATAAAAAAAAAAAAAGCATATTTTCCTAATGTCTTACAATTTTTTTTCTCAGTACTTACCAGTCAAAGAGGAAAGGCTTCCCCTTCGAGATAATCCAAAGTAAACACTTGGAGAACTCTGACCTGTCATTGAGTGTGGCCCTGGGCTAATAACTGAGCCAGACATGGAGTGGGCAGAAGAGAGCTGCTGTCTCAGTGTGTTAAAATTGCCAGGTGATGGGGGACTAAGGTGAGAGAAATGGACACTGATAAACTGATATAAAAATTATCTGTTAAACTGATATAAAAATGTATCTGTTAAACTGATATAAAAATGTATCTGTTAAACTGATATAAAAATGTATCTGTTAAACTGATATAAAAATGTATCTGTTAAACTGATATAAAAATGTATCTGTTAAACTGATATAAAAATGACACATTAAATTGACAAAATGACAAAGAAATGGACACATTCTTCTTCTTCTTCATTCGTCCTGAAAAGGACGTTGGTTGCGTTGTGTCCGTTTACAGCGAAGCTGCGATATTTGCGCCTTTCGGCCCGACACATCTGACTTCAGCACAGCATTTTTGGGACCGGGTTAGCCTTCCCTCTTCGATCCCTACTCACTCAGCCAGACTGCAGTGATGCAGCCTGTTTCCAGGACCACTACTTGGAGGTGGAGTAGGGTCTTGGTCAGCTCTGGTTCGCTGACCCTGACATAAGCAGTCTAGCTATGGGTTGATAACTGCATTCCTCACTGTTGATGCGTCTTAGGACACATTATATTGACACAATGACATAGAAATGGATACATTATATTGACACAATGACATAGAAATGGATACATTATATTGACACAATGACATAGAAATGGATACATTATACTGACACAATGACATAGAAATGGATACATTATATTGACACAATGACATAGAAATGGATACATTATATTGACACAATGACATAGAAATGGATACATTATATTGACACAATGATTAGAAATGTACCCATTTAACTTACAAATTAACACAGACATGTATCCATTTAACTGATAATCTGAGGAAAGAAAATCTTAACCACCATTTTCCTTTTCCCTTCCTATAGAGCATGTAGCAACTATGCAGCTGGCATCCTTGTGCAAGAAGCTTGCATAAAGTATTCACATACTCTTGTAGCACTGGATTGTGTAGCAATTTGTTTTACATGATGAGGGAACCGTATGCAAGCACAATTTTCTTATTTACTCTTGATATCTTTATTTTTACAGAAAATATTCTCCAGAATTATTTTTATTTTTTTATTTATTACCTTACATATTCAGCATGACTGATGTGCCAGATTCAACCATATTTAGGTTATAATCTCTGTATCATCATTTTTCTTTTTGCTCCCAATGGAGCATGAGGCCACAAAGGCAGCCGGTTTACTTACAGGAAGCTTGCACTAAGGAATCACATGCTCTTGCAGTGGTGCTTTCTGTTGCAATATGTTTTATATGATCTCTGTACAGTATTTTTATATTACTCTTTTCTTCTCCCCCCTCCCAACTTTTTCTGAATTATATCAATGTGGTAAATTTGCCATTTTAAAGGCAATATTTTAAATGTTTAGAACTGATGTTAACATTTTCCTCTTCTAAAAAAAAAAAATGGGATTGTTTGAGAGATTTAACAACGAAGATATTAGCTGATGTCCTATGCCCCATAGGGACCTGAAATTTGTTAATGATGATACAACTGTAATTTCTTACCTTCCGGCTGAAGGAGGGCTTTGAGGGGCAATAAACATCTTGGGGCTGGTGTCAATATGCAGAGTGCCCTGCCCTTGTCCATCATGGTGTGCGGACTGATGGTGTTGGGACTGACAAAGCACATAATATTTGTTACCAACATCACAGGGGAAAAAAAGCAGTAAAATACCTCACAATATTAATATTTCATAAACTTACTTACTTACTTAGTCGTTCCCCTTCTACTATGAGGTGTAGAGGTTTGGAAGAGAGAGCGCCAGACTATCCTATCGGCTGTCTTCCTCCTGACCTGGTTCCATTCTAGTCCTCGGTCCTTCAAAGATTGTCTAATGTTGTCCTCCCAGTGGACTCTGGGTCATCCTGGGGGTCTGGATCCCTGGCTCTTTGTTTCCCATGCTTGTCGTGGTAGCCGATCTTCTCCCATTCTGCAGACATGGCCAAACCATCTTAGTTGGGACTGTTCCACTTGGGCCCGCCGGGGGTGGCATTTTAGGCCTTGACATATATCGTCTGGTTGCGGACCATGTCTCTTCTTGTTACTTCAACCACCTTCCTCAGATACCTCATTTTGGAGGTTTGGATCTGGCTTTTGTGGGCTGCAGTCACCGCCCACGACTCGCATCCATATGTCAAGACTGGGACATAGGTGGAGTGGCATACAGCCATCTTCGTTTTCCTACCAACCTCTCTCCCGCTGAGGAATCCTCGACCCATGGCCTGAAAAAGTCTCCCAGCCGCTGCCTCCCGAGTGGCAAACTCTATAACCGCTCTGAGGTATTTAAAGTGGCCGACCCACTCCAGGACCCGCTCTCCCAGCTAAATCTGATCATGATATCACCATGGATTTTGTTTTAGAGCTGCCTTTGACCATCCCTCTCCTCTCCAGCTCTTCCTTCCAGACTTGCAGGTTGGATTGGAGATGTGCCTCTGATTTAGCAATCAGGACAAAATCATCAGCAGACGCCAACTCTGAAACATAGACCCGTCCCATCTTCCAGCACCCCACTGAACACTTTCCTGCTCTCTCCCTACATGCCATGATGACATCATCCATGAGGAGTATGAAAAGACAAGGTGACAGGATATCACCTTGTCTTACACCAGTGGTGGTCCTGAACTCTTCTGACTTATGGTTTGCTGTCCTCACATAATTTCTGCAAGACTTGTAAAAGCTCTGTATAGCATGAATCAGAGGTGCTGGAATGTTCTCCCCTGCCAAACAGTCCCAAAGTTTGCCCCAGGGGACCCCGTCAAACACCCCCTCCAGATCTATGAAACAAAGATGGATCTCAGTCTTATACTCAAGGGCCTTTTCCCTCAGCTGTCTGAGTGTGAAGATTAGGTCTTGAGTACTTCGGTTTGCTCAGAATCCGCACTGGACCTCATCCAATTGTGGCTCAGCTAGGCGTCGGAGTCTCTGCTCTAGGATTCTAGAGTAGATTTTACCAGGGACACTGAGAAGGGATATGCCTCTATGGTTTCCACATTGTCGATTGTCACCCTTTTTGAAAATTGGTGTTATGATGGCAATCTCCTAATCCTTTGGTATGGTCTTGTTGCACCACGCTGCCTGTAGGACCCTTAAGAGTAATAGGTCGCCTGATGCTCCCATGTACTTAACCATTTCTGGTGTTATACCATCATGCCCTGCTGCTTTGCCCATCTTGATTTTCTCCAGTGCTGCCTTCAGTTCTTCCACTTTATGTCATCTGCATCACCATTGGTTTCCTCTTCTGTGCTAGTGGTTATCATTTCTGATGCTCACCATCAAGGAGTTCTGAGAAATATTCTTTCCATCTTCCCATTACTTCCTTCAGGGCAGTAAGCAATTTGCCCTGCTTGTCCTTTATAAACCTGAGAGGGCATTGTTTTTCCCTCCTCATGTTCTTTAGTGTCCTATAGAACAATTTCTGGTTTTCTTGCGCATCTTTTTCTAGCTTTTCTCCAAATTCTTCTCAGGACTTCTGTCCCGCTGCTAGCACCTTGTTCCTTGCTTCTGTTCTGAGTATCACATATTCTCTATATTTCTCCATTTGTCCTGTTGTGATTTTAGCTCCTAAGTTTTGTTTCCATGCCATTTTCTTCTCTCTTATTTTCTCTTTGACTTCCTCTGTCCACCAAGGTGTCCTCTTTCTCTTGTTCCCAAGTCGGACTTCACCACATGCTTCTGCATCTTTATGATATCCTTGAATTTAAGCCAGAGGGTTTCCAAGTCATCAGGTTGTTCGTCTGTGTTTCTCACCGCTGTAGCAATAAGCCCCTGATATCTGGTCTTAATTTCTGGCTCTCTCAGCTTGTAGGTCTTAATGCTCATTTCTCCCATTCGTTTACTTGGTCTCTTGCGTGATGTTGGGCAGTTCCTAGGCTGAGCAACTCTTTCAGTTGTTCTTTTGATTGTAAGCAGGTAGTGATCACTTCCAATCTCTGGCCCCCTCCAGACTCTAGCATCCCGGACATATTTGAATGAGCTCCTCCTAACAATGGCATAGTCGATCACTGACTTCTCATTCTTTGTTGGTTCAGATCTAGTGTATGCATGTATGCGCTTATGGGGGAACTTTGTGTTTGTAATGAACAGATTCTGCTCACTGCAGAATCTAAGGAGTCGCTTTCCATTATCATTGAGAGTATCTTCTCCATATCTTCCAATAACTCCACCCCATCTAGCATGGTCATTTCCAACCCTGGCATTGAAATCTCTGAGCATGATAATTTCATCTAGGCAGTCATCCACTGTCCTTTGAAGCAGCTTGAAGAATTATTCCATGACCTCTGCTCTCTCATCCTCATTCGGCCCATACACCATGACCAGGTTGACTATGGTTTCTCCTTCTTTTAGTTTTACAACCATAATGCGCTCCGAGACAAAGTTTCATCCCTTGATACTATCTTTTGGTTTTTGGCCACAATGCAACCCACACCCCCTTTAGCTCTTTCAGATATTGGTACACCAGCGTGTTGCCATCGAGATTCATGATTCCTTGTCCCTTTGTCTTTGTTTCCATTATAGCCAGGATTTCTAGTTTTGCTTTCCTCATCTCTTCCACGAGCTCCTCTTCTTTCCCATTTATACTTCTTGTGTTCCAAGTTCCATAAGTCGTAGTCCGTAGTCCGTTCCAGTTTGTCACCTTTAGAATCAGTCCGGTTTTCTCTCTTGTAGTTCGCGTAATCATGATTTAAAGCAAACAGGTGATTGGCCTGTTGTGCCTTTGCATGTTGGAGGGGCTGCCTCTATGCAGGCTGCCCTTTTCCTTTTTCAGCCGGGCTTGGGACCGGCCTAGGCTGATATTTCATAAACTAAAGACATATATCTTGAAATAGAGAACACAAGTCTCCACTGGTTTGATTTAATTTGAAGGACTATCTTCATTGCACATGGACAACTCCATCAGTGCTCCGATCTTCTCCCTTAGATCACACAAGGAGGATCTCAGCACAGTGCATGAACTCTGTAGCACTGTCGAGAATCCCAATGCGCGTATATAGGAATCACGCATTCTATAATTTTTTTGTGGTGGGTAGGTTTCCTAATTTTTTTATTTTGCCAGGGCAGCGGCCGTGTGGCCTACTCTTTATGATTTCCAACTGCCAAGGAATTTTTAACATGCGCAACTTATACATGGAACCTCTTATTTTTTCGCCCTTATCCGAGAAGGCTAGGCATCCGATCTCACTACCCAGGAGAATAGAGGGGAGTATGACATCATTAGGGACCATTGGTACTGAAAAAAATTATATTTCCTCAACTGGGAATCGAACCTGGTACCTTTATAATTCGAGGTGGATGCCACACTTCGTAGCTACTCCGACCCCCTGATACTTAGCATCATAAATATTTCTGACACATGGAGTTGAGGCAAGCTGTATAAAGTGGGCTCATAGAGAGACAAAAAAGTTTGTTGCTTATCCTTTACAGGACGTGGCAATCAACCCCAGCTTTTAATGGCTGTTTGTGATTTTCCTAGGCAATTTTTTTCATTCAGTAGTTTGCCATTGCTTTCTGAACGGTACGGTGCTTATACCATTGTTAAAAATCCACACAAAGCGATCTGCTACCAAACCGCCTGCAGCAGGTTTCGAACCTGGTATATTTGGATTATGAAAATGCGTTCATATCCATTAGGCCACAGATGCCGACCATAGAGAGACAAGAAAGGTTTAATTAGAAGACCGAGGAAAGTGAACCTGAGTAAGTCTTGGGGGTCTCTGAGGAGACAAAGAAAGAATAAGGCTTCCACGTGTCAGGCAGTTCATAAAAGGTCATGTAAAAGGTCAACATTTATCTCCAATTTTCTGTTTTCATTTAAATGTTTTTTTTAATTCATCATTCTTCATCATCATTCCCTATGGAGCATGGAGCCACCACTGCAGTCAGCCCCCTGACAGGAAGCAAGCACCAAAACATTCACATGCATTGGGCGGAGGTGGTTTATGTAGCAATATATTTGACATAATGAAGGTGCCCACATCAATCACAATCTGACATTAGTCGCCATGTACTGGAAAGGAGACAGTAAGTTGTGGAGAGACATGATCACCTACACCCCCAGGCATAGTTGAAGAAGAAGAGAAGTACAAGATGCTTGAGGAAGCTGTAGTCCGATTCATGTTTTGTCTTATAAGAGACCTCAGGATCCTATATGGTGCAGACAATCCACTGGGCAACACAAAATATTATTATTATTGTTATGCAGAATCGACATCATTGCACTCCGAGCAAACCCATAGGTGCTCAGTCTCCCTCAGTATATGTCGAAGAAATATTAACATATAATTAAGGGGACTGTTGTAACACTGGTAAGGAAATAAATTCATATTTATCAAAAAATAAAACGGTATTGAATCAGTTTTACAAATTAATGATTCACAATGTACACGTTATTGTACACGTTATTGTTGAATTTCTTATATTGATAATTTTTTTCAGCTTTTGTATTTTTCTAGCTTTATTATTTCTCTTTGCCTGTGTTGTTATATTTCATATATATTTGTTGTTGCTCTTCTGATCCTGTTACGTTTTTGCAGTGTGTATAGTATTTTTCTTTAACCTGTCTATATTTTTTGTACTTGTTATCTGTTTGTAACTGTGGCTGACGAAGGGTGATACCCGAAACGTCCTGTGTTTCCTGTGTACGGTTAATTTGTAAAACTGATTCAATACTGTTTTATGTTTTAATATATATATATACACACACACAAAATATTAACACTGATATTGAAGAACAAAATATAAACTAAATTATTGACTATTTATGATACTACATGTCTCAGTCTGATCCAGAGATGTGGCAACATATTTGTGTGCCCTAGGCATATACTAACAGCTGCTATCCTTGTTTAGTGAATAATACAGATGAGACTATTTACTTTCATCATGTATGCCCCTATTTCCTCTACTTGCCCAGGACAGGTTTCCTGCACCTCCCTTACTATGGCTTTGGATCGATCCTCATTACATTCAGTACATAAAACAGAAAACCTACACATATATTAACTCAAATATTTTTTAACACTTTTTTTTTTTATAAAGAAAAATATCCTGTTCAACTACATAGATATTACCTCAGATATTTTTAGACACATTTTTTTTTTAAAATGAAGAAAATATCCTGTCAACCTTAAATGGGTTATAATTAGAATAGATAGTGTCTCTAAAAAAGATGCACACACACACATGCAATTAAGTGACATTTTCAACACACCCTCTATTATAACAAAGAATGAACATTATATTCATCATGTACAACAAATTGATACAGACACCACCATTACAAAAGTATGTGATTGTTTGGTGCAGGCTTCCTGCAGGGGGAACTAGCTACAGTGGTAGTTCCATGCTTCATAATGAAATGCAAAGGAAAGCGACGGTAATTAAAGTAATGTAAAGAGAATAACGGCATTAATATAAACAAGGACTAGTTCTGTATAATAATGACAAGAAATCCATTTGTAATACAGTGACATGAGCTTTCACTGCTATCAATGGTGCCTGTACCTTGTAGCGGTATGGCGGTTGTGTACCCTGACAACCATCAGTGGTGTCTATACCTTGTGGCGGTATGGCGGCTTGTGTACCCTGACAACCATCAGTGGTGTCTATACCTTGTGGCGGTATGGTGGCTTGTGTAACCTGACAACCATCAGTGGTGTCTATACCTTGTGGCGGTATGGCGGCTTGTGTACCCTGACAACCATCAGTGGTGTCTATACCTTGTGGCGGTATGGTGGCTTGTGTAACCTGACAACCATCAGTGGTGTCTATACCTTTTGGCGGTATGGCGGCTTGTGTACCCTGACAACCATCAGTGTTGCCTATACCTTTAGTGGTATGGCGGCTTGTGTACCCTGACAACCATCAGTGGTGCCTACACCTTTAGTGGTATGGCAGCTTGTGTACCCTGACAACCATCAGTGGTGCCTACACCTTTAGTGATATGGGGGCTTGTGTACCCTGACAACCATCAGTGGTGCCTACACCTTTAGTGATATGGTGGCTTGTGTACCCTGACAACCATCAGTGGCGCCTTCACTACCTTGTAGCGGCATGGCGGCTTGTGTACCCTGACAACCATCAGTGGTGCCTACACCTTTAGTGGTATGGCGGTTTGTGTACCCTGACAACCATCAGTAGCGCCTTCACTACCTTGTAAAGGCATGGCGGCTTGTGTACCCTGACAACCATCAGTGGCGCCAATACCTTGTAGTGATATGGCGGCTTGTGTACTCTGACAACCATCAGTGGTGCCTATACCTTGTAGTGGTATGGAGGTGTTTGTACCCTGACAACCATCAATGGTGCCTATATCCTGTGGAGGTATGGCGGCTTGTGTACCCTGACAACCCCCAGAGCTATGCCAGCAGGAGTTTTACTCCTGGAAAGTTCTACCAAGCTGAACGTCTGTGTGAGTTGGGGTCAGACAAAAACTGGCTCATTGGTCCTCCAGGTTGGGGGGTTTTAGCACAGGGTCTATGTGAAAAAATCATGCACGTTAAGGAAACAGCAACAAATAAACAAACTTTGCTGTGGGATGGACATCCAGAGTCTGAGGCTCATATGACTGCCAGTAGTGAAAGCCGAAAGGAAGTCACTGACATGAAAACGGACTGTGGAGGCAGAGATGCTAAGCATGAACCAGAGCTGGGGCACTATACGAAGGATGGCTGCCGACTGAGCAAAGTGGAGACAATTTGTTGCTGCCCTACAAGATGTCACCAGGCGTGATGGTCACTGATTGCTTTGTTAGTCAGCAGCCAAGGATCAAAGAAGAAGAAGAAGAAGGCATGAGCTTTCAAGAGGGAATCATCACAATTTCACTTTTAGCTATTTATGGAGCACATGGAGCCATCATTATAGCTGGCTCCCCTGAGGGAGGCCTTCATCAAAGCATTCAAGTGTTCGTGCAGCATTGGTTTCTGCAGATTCTCTCCCCCCCCCACCCCCCCCAAATTACCCAAGGCAAGAGGGAACAGGACTTACAAAATGATGCAAATAGATAACAAACATGCTAGAAAATGGCACTTTAATGTGATGAGAAGAAGTGCCACAATACAGTAATAAAAGAAAATTATAAAAGATATAGCTTAAAAGTCATGGAAACAAATAACTTGAAAAATACTCTAGAAATGAAAGAAAGCTCAAAAGTCTTGAAAAAAATGGAAAAATACTCTAGAAATGAAAGAAAGCTCAAAAGTTTTCAAAACTTTTGAAAAATACTATAGAAACTAAAGAAAGTTCAATAGTACCTAATCGGCATGAACAAATATATTGAATATATTATGCATCTGAATGCAAGACTTACTTGATAGTGCTGGTACTGTATGCTTTGGTGTTGCTGTTGCTGTATGGGATGCTGTAGTGTGCCTGTAGGGCTGCTGATCTGGTTTCCTCCAACTGAAACCACAATTGAAATCTTTGTTGAGCATCTCAGTTATTAAAAGCTATTTTAAAAACAGATAACAGGTATAAGTAAAGTTTTGTTTAAGTCAAAACACATAACATTGACTAGGCCATACAAGTAATTTCTTTGTATTTTATATAAAACTAACCTACCTATGGTGAATATTTCACAAAAACTGTTTAAGAGAGAAACGTAAAGCTTAATATGGAAGTTAGTTACAAAAACCTCTCCCTTAGCTCCCTTCATTGCTAGCTAAGGTATCAGTGGGATCAACTGATTTACAATTACTGCACCAAATTATGAAACTAGGTCCTTGAGTTCCAACTTCTGATAAAATTTCTGTTATACTGTAGAAGTTTTTTCTGATTGTCTTCATTAGCTATTAAGATTTTCAACTCATTCTCAGTCAACAGTAACTTTTGATGCTTTCATTGAAATCACATCAGTGTGGAATATGGACATTTTTGTTTGCACAATCCAACTGTATCCAGAACTTGAGTTGTCCAGTGGATCCAGGAACAAGTGAGAATCAGTGCAGCCAGGTCACCAGAAAAATTATACATATTAACAACTCAATAGAAGTGAACAAGTGGTAATCTTCAGACTCTGCACAGGCCACAACAGATTGTGATACCATCTAATCAACAATCTGAAGATAGAAACTACTGATGAGTGTAGCCATGGCACCAATAAAATGACTGTTGAACATCAGTTGCAGAAGTGCCAACATATTAGGAACAAAGAAAGCACACATGGCCATCACCAGTACCATTTCTGGACAAACTCTGTGGAGATAGCCAACAACCTTGACCACTACTTTCTTTAAACATATTCAAGCTGACATCTGAAAATGTATGAAGAAGAAGAGTTGCCAAGCTTGATTTTCTGGTCAATTTGTTTCTTTTAAGTTCGAAAATCTCACTCCAAAGATATGTAAGTTTTCAGGGCAATATTTTGTGAGACTGGCTGTTTCTAACATCCTCACCTAATCAGTCTGGCACAATAAGGGAATATGTTGATGCTGAATACCTCTCACAGGTTTATAGTTTTTACAAAAATATACAGGTGAAAGGTGGGATAGTATGACATGGCACCTTTAAAATACAGGTAAAGGTATTGCCATAGCAGATACTACCACATGGGAGTGAAGTATTACTGACTTCACCTGTATTAGGTCTCAGCTTTATGAGATGGGGTGATCAGTTTCCTTCCTCACAGCCTTTATCGTCCCTAACTCAAAACTCAACAGCAGAGCTAGGTATTCATTTACAGCTGGGTAGACCGGAGTGGTGATGCTACCAAGTTTCAAACCCAGTAAATTTGCTGTAAGACATAAGTGCTCTAACCACTGTACCATTGCCAATGGAGAATCATTGTATTAATTTCTTTCTCCTTCAGGTACCTGCCACCTTCCACAATTAATCTACTTACAGATGCATGCAGATGAAAGTTATTCAAGGCCATATACACTTAAAAACACTGCTTTTCAGTTCAGAAAATGGTAACGACAAGAAAATTTTATAATTGTGTAAAACTATGTTTTCATGTTTGTTTTGAATTCAGGAAGATTTCTCGGTTGACACATCCGCTCTTGTATGAATCTACTAAACTGGTCCTCCCATTTTTTGTTTCTTTAACCACAGTTTCCAATCCAAAATTTAATGATCATTTCTTCTCACAGACTACCAGTAGTGTTGTAATCTAGTATAATTAATTACTACTTTACAAAGTGAGTAATCTAATGTATTAATTATTATAATCATAATAAAAGGGAGTGGACATAATGAAGGGACAGTTTTAATACAAACTGGGCAAGATGATAACACTGATAAAAGTGTCAAAGAAATCTCAATAGGTGGACAGGAGGCTGACTTTTTGGAGAATGCCTACACCAAAGATAGAAAATGGGGATTAGATCTGTCACAGCCAACTTTTAATGCAGGGAATATGATATGAGAAACTGTTGAAGCTCAAGCTAGGTACAGCCTACTAAGAGAAGTTGGACCAACGGTTCTGCCAGCCGTCTAAAAAAAAAAGACTTTCTCTATTTCCGTTTCATTTCTTACGCACCAAGCAGCCACCATAACAGCTGGTCCCTTGCAGGAAGCCTTCATCAAAGTGTCAGCTCTTGGAGGGGTGGTTTCTGTAGCAATTTATTTGACATGATGAGGTTGCCAGCCCCATACACAACCTCATATTAGTTGCCTCTAACAACATGTCTAATGAAGCTGGAAGCTGTCTTCTTTCCTTGTCTCCTCAGAGATCCAAGGGGAACTACATGGGGTGGCTAAAAAGACTGGACAATTAAACAGCATCAGCAGTTTAAAGTAACACATGTATAGTGATTGATTATTCTTAACATCTCCATGTTTAGTGATTCATTGTTGTTCACATCTCCCTGTATAGTGTTCATTATCCTTCACACCTCCACGTATAGTGACTCATTATCCTTCACATGCTTTTGACAGCATACATAGGGACAGTTTATGGAAAATACTGAGGGCTTATGGAATTCCAAGCTGCATAGTGTCAATCATAAAAAGCCTCTATGCCAACTTTACGTGTAGTGTTGGGCAGAGCAACATAACCTTTGAGGTGAAGACAGGAGTACGACAGGGATGCCCCTTATCAACCACTCTATTTTTAACAATCATAGACTGGGTGATGCGCCAGACAACAGAGGGCAGTCCAAGAGGAATAAGATGGACTACATTTTCTACATTGGAAGATCTTGAATATGCAGATGGCATTGCACTACTAGCACATTCACATCAACACATCCAGGAAAAAACGGATAGACTTAATAAGTTTAGCCAGCAGGTGGGCTTGAACATCAATTTAAAGAAGTCTGAGGTCATGATGCTCAATGTGAGCAACCCTGAGCCCATATCAGTAAGGAATCAGCAACTGGTACAGACAGATATCTTCACATACCTAGGAAGCATAGTAACACCAGACGGCGGGGCAGGCAAAGACATCAACATCAGAATGAATAAGGCAAGAACAGCCTTCTTTAGCCTAAACAACATCTGGAAGTCCTCCCAATACAGCACAAGCACAAAATTAAGATTATATCAGAGCTGTGTGCTTTCTGTGCTTCTCTATGGTGCGGAATGCTGGAGAGTTACAGAGAAGGAAATGTCAAAATTGTCCTCTTTTCACACAACATGCCTAAGAAAAATTCACCGAATCTTTTGGCCGAATACCATCACTAACCAAGATCTGCTTACTCGTAGCAAGCAAGAGGACATGCACACCATCATAGCTGGCAGACGCTGGAGCTGGGTTGGCCATGTCCTCAGCAGAGGTTGCTGACATTCTTTAAAGACTATAGAGCTGTCAATAATATTATTATTGTTTTGTTACGTTAACATTTCTACACAACTGAAAAAAAACACAACTTAAGATAGCCCTTCATGCAGAAAAAAAGCATAATATACCACATATAACCCATAAAGCATGCAAGTGCATCACACAGGCATTGGTAAACAGAATGGTCAAACATGAATACTATCAGAAATAACAGTATGTCCTACACACTGTAGTAAACAGTTAGATGCATTTTAAGAACATCTGCTCCTTCCTTTCTTTAGAAGTGACACACATATATTATTTTGTACACACTGTGCTAGAGTACTGCTCAGGTTTAATACAAGAATGCTGCCTCAGCCTGAATTTTATTTTATTTTTAAGAAATGAGAGGAAAGTGGAATAGCATCAGATGAGCTTCATTTGTCTCCGCTCATCCACCATCTCTGGAGAGTCTACCTAATTTTAATTAGGTTATAATTTTTGGTTATAATTAAAGTATTCATTTCAATTTTATTTTACTTCATAATGTTATTTACTAATGATAGTAAATAATATATTTACATCAGAGTTTCTTAAGTGCTTTTTCCTTTTGAGTATTTACAATATAATTATTTTAGTGTTTGGAGTTGTTCATGTTTTTGTAAATCTGTTACTCTAAAATCTAACAATAACTAACAATATATCATCATCAACATCATCATAACCCATCAGCTGCCCTAACAACAACTAACAATATATCATCATCAACATAACCCATCAGCTGCCCTAACAACAACTAACAATATATCATCATCAACATCATCATAACCCATCAGCTGCCCTAACAACAACTAACAATATATCATCAGCTGCCCTAACAACAACTAACAATATATCATCATCATCAACAACATCATCATAACCCATCAGCTGCCCTAACAACAACTAACAATATATCATCATCAACAACATCATAACCCATCAGCTGCCCTAACAACAACTAACAATATATCATCATCAACATAACCCATCAGCTGCCCTAACAACAACTAACAATATATCATCATCAACATAACCCATCAGCTGCCTTAACAACAACTAACAATATATCATCATCAACATCATCCTAACCCATCAGCTGCCTTAACAACAACTAACAATATATCATCATCAACATCATCATAACACATCAGCTGCCCTAACAACAACTAACAATATATCATCATCAACAACATCATCCTAACCCATCAGCTGCCCTAACAACAACTAACAATATATCATCATCAACAACATCATAACCCATCAGCTGCCCTAACAACAACTAACAATATATCATCATCAATAACATCATCTTAACACATCAGCTGCTCTAACAACAACTAACAATATATCATCATCAACATCATCATAACCCATCAGCTGCCCTAACAAAAACTAACAATATATCATCAACATCATCATAACCCATCAGCTGCCCTAACAACAACTAACAATATATCATCATCAACAACATCATCATAACCCATCAGCTGCCCTAACAACAACTAACAATATATCATCATCATCAACATCATCATAACCCATCAGCTGCCCTAACAACAACTAACAATATATCATCATCAACAACATCATCATAACCCATCAGCTGCCCTAACAACAACTAACAATATATCATCATCATCAACATCATCATAATCCATCAGCTCCCCAAGGAGCATATGCCTTCAATAACTTCAAGCTAAATCTTCCTGCCCTGTTCCATCTACACAAGCTTTTTCCACATCTTCTTTATTCCCTTCATTTCAATATCTAGCTCACTTCTTTATTCCCTTCATTTCAATATGTAGCTCACTTCTCTATTCCCTTCATTTCAATAAGTAGCTCACTTCTCACTTCTTTATTCCCTTCATTTCAATATGTAGCTCACTTCTTTATTCCCTTCATTTCAATATGTAGCTCACTTCTCACTTCTTTATTCCCTTCATTTCAATATGTAGCTCACTTCTCACTTCTGTATTCCTTTCATTTCAATATGTAGCTCACTTCTCACTTGTGTGTTCCGCTCTCCCGCTGTCACCCTGGGGATTCCAGAACAAAGGGCTGCCTTGTAATGCCTTCAACAGGTTTCCTCAATGTGTAACTACCAATACAGCTGTACATTAAAGACAGAAAGTGCAGTTGGATTGGACACACGATCATAAAACAATGTCCAGTGTAGCTAGACAACATCATCAGGTGCCATCTTCACATCAAAGGTCAGCAGTAATGGATCTCAAACGTCTTCTGCCTCTTGTCTGGATGGTGCACTCCGATAGTATTTCCTGTCCATCTCTTGACGTTAACTTCCCACATATAGCGCCGTTTTCCTCTTGCACGTCTGCCTTCTATTATGGTCTTCTCTGTGGTGTTATGTCTTTTTTACATGGCCAAAATAAGTCTGCGGTCTAATTTTGATCTCCCTCATTAATTCTCTTTTCATTCTTAGGTTTTCTAGGGCGTCTTTATTTGTTTTCTTCTTTTTCCAAGAGACTTAACCCATTCCATTGTACCCCACATAGTGTGGCTAGACATGTCAGCCTTCTGCTGTCTTTTTCTTGCCTGCTCTGGGAATTGAACCAACTTCCCCTTGGTTGTGTCTTCCAACTTGCTGCCCACTTAAGGCACTTGTGAAAGTAAGCCTACACTTTTGTGATGCATCTTCCTTCTGTTATTATTAACATGCCTGGGCATTTTAATATACTGACTTGTTCCATTTTAATATACTGACTTGTTCCATTTTAATATACTGTACTGACTTATTCCATTTTAATATACTGACTTGTTCCATTTGAATATACTGACTTGTTCCATTTTAATATACTGACTTGTTCCATGTTAATATACTGACTTGTTCCATTTTAATATACTTCTTCTCCTTCTGCGTTCGTCCTGATAAGGACGTTTGTTACGTTGTGTCGCCATTTTCAGCAAAGCTGCGATATTTGCGCCTTTCGGCCCAACACATCCAGTTTCAGCATGGCATTTTTGGGACAGGTTAGCCTTCCCTCTTCGATCCCTAATCTCTCAGCCAGACTGCAGTGATGCAGCCTGTTTCCAGGACCATCACTTGGAGGTGGAGTAGGGTCTTGGTCAGCTCTGACTTGTTCCATTTTAATATACTGACTTGTTCCATTTTAATATACTGACTTGTTCCATTTTAATATACTGACTTGTTTCATGAACTGTTCCATTTATTTTGATGGTGCATTCTAAAGAATTTTCTAAAATGTTAGGAGAACCAAATATTTTTTAAACTGTGCGCTACTCAACTGTTGCAATACTAAATATATGTGGCTTTAATCTGTATATTTTTTCATTTTTAATTTACAGATAAATATATAGGACTTAACTGAGATCATTAATAGTTTTTATAAAATGTTTAGCAGCACCAAAGTAACTTAACTGAGGTCATTAATACTTTTTATAAAATGTTTAGCAGTACCAAAGTAACTTAACTGAGGTCATTCATAATTTTTAAAAGAACATTTGAAGCAGTATTAACCCAGGTTATTAGTAACTTCTTTTTAATTTATTAGTGGCACAAAAGTTATTTAACTGAGGTCATTGCTAAACATTTTTAAAATGTGCAGCAGTACTGAAGTAACTTGAAGTTATTAATAATTAAAAAGAAATTTGTAGTAGTATTATTATTAACTGAACTCACTAATTTTTTTTTTTTTAATTTGTTGCAGCAGTAAGGTTGCTTAAGTGATGTCATTAACATTAAAAAAAAATTGTAGCAGTACTATTTTAACTGAGGTCATTAATAAATGAAAAAATATATGTAGCACTACTAAGGTTGCTTAACTGAGGTCATTAATAATTTTTTTAAAATTTGAGCAGTACTAAAGTTACTTAACTGAGGTCATTAATAATTTTTTAAAATTTGAGCAGTACTAAAGTTACTTAACTAAGGTCATTAATAATTTTTAAAATTTGTGGCAGTACTAAAGTTATTTAACTGAAGTCATTAATAACTTCTATTTTAATTTATAGCAGTACTCAAGTTACATTGAACTATCCAGGTGCATACAATTTTGTTTAAGTGTCTCTCATACCTGTGAGAACCATCGTTTTTGATCCTCTGTTGTGGGGAAATTCACAGGCTTCATATAGAGGCTGCAGTGGCCTAGTTCTGGGTGGTAGCTGTAGATAGTTAGAATGTCCACCACCACCACCCCAGTACTGGAAAACTGGGTTTTGATTGTAGCTAAAGACACTATTTGGTGTTGGGATGGCTATTAAAGCAGAGGGAGAAAATAAGGCACAAACCACACTGAATAAAGGCTAAGCAAAAACCCACAGTGCAAAAAAAAAAAAGGTCAAAAGCAAGAAAACCAAAAACCAGGTGATTCAGAATGTTTGAGAGAAACATTCTAATTTTGTTAAAGCAAGATAATATAATTTTACGGATGTCTGTAAATTCTGCCATAAATCTTCAAGACATTAAATTTCACTGATTGAGTTTTACAGGGTGTTCCAAAAGTCTGGAATCACAGGAAAAAATAATTAACAAATTTTGATCTTTCCAGCCCCAAAAATGTGTTGAGTCCAGATTATATAACAAATTTTGATCTTTGCAGCCCCAAGATGTATTGAGTCCAGATTATATAACAAATTTTGATCTTTGCAGCCCCAAAAATGTGTTGAGTCCAGATTATATAACAAATTTTGATCTTTCCAGCCCCAAGATGTGTTGAGTCCAGATTATATAACAAATTTTGATCTTTGCAGCCCCAAAAATGTGTTGAGTCCAGATTATATACCAAATTTTGATCTTTGCAGCCCCAAGATGTGTTGAGTCCAGATTATTCTTCTCGTGAAATCTGAGTCAGAGAAAGGTCGCCACAGAATTAAACAGACTGCATCTAGATCCCAAGGAAGCACTCTGTTAAATTCTGCTGCAACTACTCTCTGACTCCAATTTCCTGCCAGAAGAATTATCTGGTCCTTCCTTATTCAAAGACATATTGTGGCTGCAAAAAAAAGATCAAAATGTATGAATACGTTATTTTGTTCATATGATTCCAGACTCATAGAACACCCTGTGCACTATTCAAGTCTATTTTCTACAGTTGCTAAATTTTTTTCTTCAAGATTCAAATTAACAGATCTGTCTTTTTTCTCAAGGTTCCAAAATTTTACATAAATTTGATGTCTCTTGATCATGTCTCTCTCAAACAAGCTATGCATGAAGAACAAAAAAATGCAGTCATTAAAGACATCAATTTAAAAAAAAAAAAAATTTGAAGATCACACTTCATAAAAATAAACATTACCTTTATTATTATTTTTTTAAGATTACTGCTAACATTTACTGTCTAGTTTGAAAGTGAGAAGTCACATGATCATCTTCTAAAAATAGAGTACTGTTGCTAGAACGTGTATGTGTGACTATCCTCTAATGGAGTGTTGTATATTCATTTTATTATAATTTAACTGTTCAGGTTTTTAGTCTTTGATGAATATTCTAATTTCACAGTTGATCTAAATATTTTCAGTAGAATATATATAATGAGAAGTTTTTGTGGACAAGTCAAATAAAGAATATAAATCAACTCAGCCGCCCAAGACAGAAGAAGGTCCTCTGGAAAGGAGGCGCATGAAGCAACCTAGAGACAGCTGAAAGGAGTCTGGGTTGCCGACTAACCTTTTTTCGTCTAGGAAAATCTCCAGGATTGGGACCTGGAATGTTCGCACTCTGTGTGAACAAGGAAAAACTGCACAGGTAGCAGCAGAAATGACAAATTACAGGACTGATATCCTGGGTCTCTGCGAGACACAGTGGAAAGGCATAGAGAAGAGGAGATTGATCACAGGAGAAATGGTGCTGTCCTCAGGACATGAGGAGGAAAGAGCCCACCACAGTGAAGGGGTGGCTCTAATGCTGTCTAGGGAAGCACAGAAGGCACTTATAGAATTGGAAGCAATGGGATCCCGAATTATAACAGCAAGGTTTAAATCAGCCAAAAAGAAAGTAAATATAAACATCATCCAGTGTTATGCACCAACAAACGATAAAGAAGAATCTGTGAAAGAAGACTTTTACACCAGACTACAAAATGTCTTGGACAATAAGAAAAGAAAGGACATCACAATTTTGATGGGGGACCTAAATGCGAAAATAGGAACAGACAACACTGGCTTTGAAGAAATCATGGGAAAGCATGGATTAGGAATGATGAACGAGAATGGGGAACTATTAGCAAACTTCTGTGCTTCAAATCAACTAGCTATAGGAGGAAGCATATTTCCACATAAAAGAATACATAAAGCAACATGGATATCACCAGACCACAGAACTGAGAATCAGATTGATCACATATGCATAAGCAAGAAGTTTAGGTCATCATTGCATGATGTGAAAGTATGTAGAGGAGCAGATGTTGTATCAGATCACCATCTTCTGTTGGCTAAAACAAAATTAAAACTCAAGAAATTTACAACAGCATATAGCTATAGACAATAGTATAATGTGGGATATCTAAGAAATCGGGAAATAACAGAAAAATTTTCAATCACAGTATCCAACAAATACAAAGTACTCCAACAGATGGAAGATGAAGCAAATATGGAAGACCACTGGCAACAAGTAAAAAATATATGGAACGAGACATGTGAAGAAGTACTGAGAAAAAGAGAACATCAGCACAAAGCATGGATAACAACAGAAACCATTAGTAAGATAGAAGACAGAAAAAACAAGAAAGCAGATCTAAACAGAAGCAAAACCAGAAGCTCCAAAGCCAAGGCTCATGAAGTGTACATAGAAGCAAACAAAGAAGTAAGAAGAAACATCAAAAGAGACAAGATGAAATATATTGATGATTTGGCAAGGAAAGATGGAAAAGCAGGTGGTCCAGATTGCATTCCAGCAGAGGCCATCAAAACAGATATTGATACCTCTACAGAGATATTATACAAACTACTTGGCAAAGTCTGGGAGAGAGAGGAAATACCAGCAGAATGGAAGGAAGGTTATCTGGTCAAGTTGCCTAAGAAGGGAAATTTACAAGAGTGCACAAATTATAGAGGAATAATGTTACTATCACACAGCGGGCTGATCACCCACTTGCCAGCCGCTCTGATTACGGAAACAACAATTGATTTTTTGTTGTACCAATAAACGCCATTAGGCGTAACAGAACAACAATTAATTTCTTGTTGCCCTAAGACGCCACTAGGCGTACTGGCCATGAACTGCTTTGTCGGTCCTTGGCTAAGGACGGAAGAAGAAGAAGAAGAATGTTACTATCAGTGCCAGCAAAAGTATTAAACAGAATCATCCTTGAGAGATTAAAAGAGTCCATAGACAAGCAACTGAGAGATGAATAAGCAGGTTTTCGACAAAACAGATCCTGTACAGACCAGATAGCTACATTGAGAATAATAGTTGAACAAAGTCTGGAATGGAATTCACCGCTATACATCTGATTCGTGGACTATGAAAAGGCATTTGACAGTGTAGACAGAGAATCGCTTTGGAAATTGATGAGGCATTATGGAGTTCCCCTGAAGATCATTAACTTAATGTGACAGCGCCATCTTGAGGTCTGTCGTTCTAGGCGCTGGCCCCATCTGGTCAGTCATATTGTCTCTGTGGTTTAGTGCCTTTTGATCACGTTATCTTCAAGCAGATTTATTACAAGGTCATAATAAGCCTACGAATTAGTTGTGTAAATCTGTGTTTTCATGCATTCTGGAGCAATAATCGCGTGTGTTATCTGTGTGGCGCAGATTAATCCGCGTAGCGCGCAGTAAATTGAGTGGTTAGGCCAGGGCTTATAAAAAGGGGTAGCAAGCGGCGAAACCGGTCTATGTTTGAGAGAGCCGCCCAGTGAGAACAGACTAAGAAGACACACAAGAGCCAAGCTGTAAATGCCTTGAGCACACAGTCTATGAACACTGACTGGGTGTTCGTTTGATTGTTTGTTGGATTGTTTGTTGGATTGTTTGTTTGGTGTTCGGTTCTGTTCGGTAGAATTAAATGTTGATCTGCATAATGCTTTGGGTTGCTTGAATTGTTAAGTCTGCTGCTGAGAGGGTTGCAAGCAACCAATAATTGCAACCCCTGTCAAACGATCCTTTATAAATTTTCTTGGTGCACGGGTCTTGGGTGTGAGGTACATCTAGCCCCTGTCACAAGTGGCGTCGTCGACAGGATTGACAGACAGCACGCAGTGAAGCAACTCTTCAGCAATCAGAGCAGCAACAGCCGAAACAGTAGAACACCCAGTTCAGTGCAAGGCAAGGGACGGGATCATCCAGTTTGTCAAGATTTCTAGTCAACTCTACTAGCAACAAGATGGCGGCACGCAACACACGTGCTGCTAGTAGAACTGATAACGAAGATGTGGCTGAGGTGGATGACCCTGTAGTAGGGCTGGATCGTCAACCAGAACGAGTACAGTACATCGTGGTACCTACTCACAAGAGAGTGCGGTGCTTTGGGGAGCGCACGGGTCCTACGGCTGAGGAATATGTCAGAGAGGTGAGAGCTGCCTGGAGAGTAGGGATGATGAGTAAAGAGGACCAGGCAGATGTTATTCTTGACAGTGTGACCCCAAGTGTCCGCAGGGAGCTGAGGATTCAGGCTGATGACGGTGACTCAGAAGCAATGCTACATTCCATTCTTAGGGTGTATGGGGAGCGTCGGAGCATCCCAGAAGTAATGGCCGCGTTCTACTCTACCCGGCAAGGTGCAAGGGAGTCTCTTTGGGAATTCTCCCATCGCATTCACGAGGTGTTTGAAAGTGTGGTAAGGGCTCAAAAGCAGAACAACGTCACTCCTTTGGCGCCATCCTTTCTTCGTGACCAGTTTGCTGCTTGTCTGAGAGATGACCTACTAAGAAAGCTCGCAAAGGAAATGATCATCAAGGAGCCTACAGCATCGTTCACGTTGGTGAGGGACTATGCCCTACGGTTTTTTGGAGACTGAGCCCACTTCTGGGGCTGGTGTTGCCAGTGTCGAAGCAGCTTCGGGGGCTGGTGTTGCCAGTGTTGAAGTGGCAAGAACAGAGACTGTGTCAGATACGCATGCATTAAACGCAGAAGTAGAGCGGCTGAGAGCACAGGTGGCTCAATTAGAGGCTAAAATTGATGCGATGTCTCAGGAGCAGGGGAGACGTACCAGGACAGTTCGTTGTTTTAGATGCAGAGAACTAGGCCACGTACAGAATCGATGTCCACAAGCGTTAAACTAGACCCCTCTGCGGCTGGGAGTCAGGTTACAGAAGGGGAGCAGAATGGCTCAAAGATAAAGATGGTTGGTGGTCAACCGGAGTGTGAGGCGCTCATTGCAGGGAAGAAAGTCAAAGGCGGCCAGGGATGTAAGGGTAGCAGGAGGCGACCCAGGCACCAAGGAAGCCTAGGAAAATAAGATGCTTCAACTGTGGAGACCTTTCGAACCACATGGCAGCCAAGTGTCCCCAGGGCCCGCTTCCTAAGCGATGTTTCCATTGTAGGTCCCCGGACCATTTGATATCGGTTTGCCCATCAAAGAGCGCCCTCTCTAAGCGTACCAACACATCTACATTGCCGTCACAGTGCAAGCCAAGAGATGGCCGTGGCAACTGTCACCATAAGGGCGCCAGGAAAAGTGGTCGGCATTTAGAGGAGGAGACTCATCTAAAACTCGTTGAAGGACACGTTTCCAGGCTACGAGGGGCGCACGTAAGAGCAGAGGCACGGTTGCAGAAGTTGGCAGCAGTACGGAAAGAGAGATGTGACAAGCTGCCGTGTTCTACTCCACTACAGGTGGGAGAATTGGTGAGGAAAAGAATGCACTACGCTGAGAGATCCAAAATTCGTGACATGTGGTCAGAAGAGGAGTACATTGTTATTCGGGCTCCCACAATGACAGGAGGTCCGTATGTCATCCAGCGAACAGACAGAGCGAGTCCGGGCATTAGAGTCACTGGCAACGAACTCAGACGTAGTGAAGACAAAGATGATTCACCAGACTTGATAGATACGACACTAGGCCTACCTGAAGCACCAGCTTTGCCAGAGGAGACAGACCCTAGGGAGGACGAAAATGATTTAATGCCCGAACCAGGCTGGTATGCCCTGCAGCCCATAGAAGGTCCTGCCCCGAGACGTTCTGAGAGAATACGACTGAAGCGCATAGCTTAGTGCAGTTGTCGGGACGACAACAAAATCAGGCGGGGAATATGTGACAGCGCCATCTTGAGGTCTGTCGTTCTAGGCGCTGGCCCCATCTGGTCAGTCATATTGTCTCTGTGGTTTAGTGCCTTTTGATCACGTTATCTTCAAGCAGATTTATTACAAGGCCATAATAAGCCTACGAATTAGTTGTGTAAATCTGTGTTTTCATGCATTCTGGAGCAATAATCGCGTGTGTTATCTGTGTGGCGCAGATTAATCCGCGTAGCGCGCAGTAAATTGAGTGGTTAGGCCAGGGCTTATAAAAAGGGGTAGCAAGCGGCGAAACCTTGCACCTTGCCGGGTAGAGTAGAACGCGGCCATTACTTCTGGGATGCTCCGACGCTTCCCATACACCCTAAGAATGGAATGTAGCATTGCTTCTGAGTCACCGTCATCAGCCTGAATCCTCAGCTCCCTGCGGACACTTGGGGTCACACTGTCAAGAATAACATCTGCCTGGTCCTCTTTACTCATCATCCCTACTCTCCAGGCAGCTCTCACCTCTCTGACATATTCCTCAGCCGTAGGACCCGTGCGCTCCCCAAAGCACCGCACTCTCTTGTGAGTAGGTACCACGATGTACTGTACTCGTTCTGGTTGACGATCCAGCCCTACTACAGGGTCATCCCCCTCAGCCACATCTTCGTTATCAGTTCTACTAGCAGCACGTGTGTTGCGTGCCGCCATCTTGTTGCTAGTAGAGTTGACTAGAAATCTTGACAAACTGGATGATCCCGTCCCTTGCCTTGCACTGAACTGGGTGTTCTACTGTTTCGGCTGTTGCTGCTCTGATTGCTGAAGAGTTGCTTCACTGCGTGCTGTCTGTCAATCCTGTCGACGACGCCACTTGTGACAGGGGCTAGATGTACCTCACACCCAAGACCCGTGCACCAAGAAAATTTATAAAGGATCGTTTGACAGGGGTTGCAATTATTGGTTGCTTGCAACCCTCTCAGCAGCAGACTTAACAATTCAAGCAACCCAAAGCCTTATGCAGATCAACATTTAATTCTACCGAACAGAACCGAACACCAAACAAACAATCCAACAAACAATCCAACAAACAATCAAACGAACACCCAGTCAGTGTTCATAGACTGTGTGCTCAAGGCATTTACAGCTTGGCTCTTGTGTGTCTTCTTAGTCTGTTCTCACTGGGCGGCTCTCTCAAACATAGACCGGTTTCGCCGCTTGCTACCCCTTTTTATAAGCCCTGGCCTAACCACTCAATTTACTGCGCGCTACGCGGATTAATCTGCGCCACACAGATAACACACGCGATTATTGCTCCAGAATGCATGAAAACACAGATTTACACAACTAATTCGTAGGCTTATTATGGCCTTGTAATAAATCTGCTTGAAGATAACGTGATCAAAAGGCACTAAACCACAGAGACAATATGACTGACCAGATGGGGCCAGCGCCTAGAACGACAGACCTCAAGATGGCGCTGTCACATAAATAAAGAAGACCTATGAAGACATGACATGCAGAGTTCTTCATGAAGGACAACTTACAGAACCATTTAGGATTAGAATGGGAGAGAGACAAGGATGCCTCTTGTCTCCATTTCTTTTCTTACTAGCAATAGATTGGGTTATGAAAACATCGACATCACACAACAGAAATGGAATCCAGTGGAATCTGACTAAACAGCTTGATGATCTGGATTTTGCAGATGACTTGGCTCGTCTGTCCCATAACCATAATCAGATGCAAGAGAAAATGAAAATTTTCAATGAGAGGTCACAAAAAGTGGGCCTGAAAATACACAGGGAAAAGACAAAGATTATGAGAATAAATGCAAGAAATGATAACAAGGTTGAACTTGAAGAAACACCACTAAAGGATGTAGAATCATACACATATCTTGGAAGTAATATAGACAAAGTTGGAGGGACAGACAGTTATATCAAAATAAGAATACAAAAAGCAAGAGGAGCTTTCATTGCATTGGGAAACATACGGAAAACAAGAGAAATCAAGTCCAACACAAAAATAAGAATCTTCAACTCAAATGTGAAGTCAGTCCTATTGTATGGCTCTGAGACATGGAGAACAACAAAAACAACAACCAAAAAGCTACAGACTTTTATAAACGTTTGCTTGCATAGAATAGAAGGATTAAAATGGTATGACAAAGTCACAAATGTGGAATTGATGACAAGAACCAGAAAAGTGCCAGTGGAACAAGAGTTGAGAAGAAGACGCTGGCGATGGATAGGACACACATTGAGAAACCTATTGATAGCATTACAAGGCAGTCCTTGTTCTGGAATCCACAGGGAAAGAGAGGCAGAGGTAGACCAAAAAACACATGGAGAAGAGAACTGGAAACATAGGTGAAAATGATGAGGAAAACATGGAAAGAACTGGAGCAGATGGCACAGGACAGGAAGACTTGGCATGTGTTTGTTGACGGCCTATGCTCCTTGAGGAGCTAAAGGGCGTTGATTGATATATAATGAGAGAACAATACAGTATCAACTGCTATTCTATTAATGACCCATTAATTGATCAGTATAAAGTGAATCGGAGAAAGCTACTAAATTAACATACTAATAACATTAATATACAATTACTACTGTTATATATTCTTATTCCCACTGTAACAGCTGTAGGAATATTAAGGTCTAGGTATGAAATATGATAAAGTGAGCTTTTAAAACATAGTGCATTCTGATATCTAGGAAACAGAAAACTGTGATTTAAGAAAATAAAAACAAAATTTAACAAATTGGGTAGGAGAGATAAGAGAAATAGTGCAGAGTTTTAGGTGCATTATTGTGATCAGTGACACAACAGTAACACATGACCCAGTTAGAATTTCATAATATATCTTAAGTTTTTGTCTGCCTGTCTTTGGATATATGTTTTAGATACATGTGTGTGCTAAAGTACTGTATAGATATATGAAACACCAAACACTGCAACGCTTAAGACTGAAGCCTAAGAACAAATGCTCTTAGAGAAGATACTACAATATTTCCACCAATACTATATCAGGGGTGTGAAAGCACCACAGTGAGCAATGTTCAGATGCTGTCCGCATCAAACACTATAAGGAAATCCAATTTTCCCAATACACAAACATATCCTTATATAAGTGACTGACACTTGTTTTTGTGTGTTGAAAACAGTATGCCTCATGGAAACAAGGCAAACATCAAATCAAAGAAATACTGTCCAGGTGCAATGAAGTGATACTGCCACTTTGTAACTTGGAAGGACTTTGTTACAATCAAGAAGTGCATGTATTTCTTTCTTTTTTTCTGTTGTGTGTCTGGAGTGTCTCCTCGTCCTGGTGATGTTACTAATGTCTTTAGGTGTGGTGCAACATTCAAAATGAGGTTCCCATTTCTAACAGTTATTCATTACCCCTCAATTCCCCAGAGAGAACAGGCCTTCCAGAAACTTCTGCCAAGTCCCCCTGTTCCGTGCCATCAGCTCAAGGTCGTTCTTTGTCTCCTTCATCCCTTACATCTCTGTCTCCAGAACAAGGACTGCCTTATAATGCTATCAACAGGTTTCTTCAATGTGTGTCCCATCGCCAGAGTCTTCTTCTCACCACTTGTTTCACTAGCAATCATCTGGTTTGCTAAGTAGCAATGAGATCTTAGTATTTAGTGAGACCTGAGTTATAAATGATTTCCATTGCATTAAAATGCTTCCGTGTTTCTGAACTTTTTCTTTGAGGGGATCAATATAATGATTGTTCGTGATTTTTTTTTAAAAGTCAAGACTTTCCGGGTGGTCGAATATTTGCTTTGGGATCTGAGAAGTGACTTGTTATTTGATCAGGATGCTAAGTAGCAACAAGATCTCGTTATCTAGCAAGACCTGAGTTATAAATATATTTCCGGTAGACCTACATTAAAAAGCTTCCGATTTTCAGAATTTATTTTAACAGGCGATCGATACTGTGATTTTTTTCCCAGGTGGTGGTATATTTGCTTTGGGATCTGAGAAGTGACTTATTATTTGATCAGAATGCTAACCGAGTGGCCGAATCAGATGTGGATATTGAATAAGGGCCAGATTTAGACTCTGACAATGACGAAATTGAAAGAAGTAATGTCATTGCTGATAGATCAAATGATGGAGGCTGGTCAACAAGGTGTACTCCAGTTTAAATTTATGACTTAATAGGAGTTCAAACGCGTATTACTTAAGATATTTTGATTAAAACATCTAATGAAGCAATAAGTTTATATCTGAAGGATACCAGTGTGAAGCGGTAAGGACAGCGGGCAACACAGACCGGTTTCAAAATTTTTTTTTGACTCGAATGTAAGTCGAGGGAATCGTTTTAAGGTAGGTCCAAACAGGGAAACAAAATGTCTCGACTATAACGAGAATATCTGTAAATTTCTGTTATTGTGAAAAAAATTCTTTATTTCTCAAGAGTGCTTGAAACTTACTTTTATGTTTATTATTTATTAATTTTGCACTGTCAAACAATATTTTTATACGCATTTTTCTATTTCTCTTGTCCTAGATTAACTCCAAAGACAAAAATACATCAAGACCTAATTATATCAGATGTTTTCTATACGATTTTCCAATGTGTATTGTATTGTTTTTCTGTGGTTTTTGTCTTTTCAAAAATTACTTTTCGTTTTCTTTAACAACTGATAGTTTTCAAGATCTGTGTTGCTTATATTTCAGCATTACTGAGAACTTTAATTTCAGCCTATGCTTTACTTTCAAATTTTCTTATATTTTCAACTATATTACCTAGCTCTAAATTAATTTTTTTTTAAACCAGACCATATGGACTTTTATGTTTGAACATGCGTCCTAATATAACTGACAGACCGTGTGTCTAGGCTGAACTGAGCGTGCCTTGCCAAAATGAGGCTAAATTGAAGAAAAAAAATACCTAACTCTGACACGGCCAAAACAAAAATGATGTATATGACAGCGTATAGTGAATATTTAAATGGGCTTGTAAAGAGGACATAAAAGTTTCACTCACGTCTAACAAAGGTAGCTGCTGCATGAGAAGGAAAATTAATGCGAAACCTTGATGCTCCAGCTAGTTACAAACTAGAACTTGAGATTTAAAAGCCACAAAAACATTCTATAACTAGTGTGCTGGCAAGAAAGTGCTCAAACGTTAGCTTAATGGCAAACTAATCTCAAAGCGGGTTATACATGAAACAATTGATGAATTTAACCATAACTGTTCAGTTTTTGCCCCGTGTAGTCCCTGGGGAGGGAGGGGGGGATATGGTCTCTGAGAAGGTAAAAAGAGCACAGAACTATTGCTCCCTCAAGCGTGTCGTAAAAACACGACTATTGTGAGTTTGTGCCTGGGACTTGCAACCTCATTATTTAAAACAAACAGCTACATAATTCACCACTGCAAGAGTGTGTGCAGTGGCGTAGGCTTCCTCAAGATGGCCACCATCTGTCGTTTGGTGGCTCCATGCTCCATAAAGTGCAAAAAAGGAGATGATAAAGTTTAGTTTTTCAGGGTCTCTTGCAAAAAAATTAGAAAATAAAAAACGCAGCTAAGCCAATTTAGAGCTAAATCGAAAGAGAAACAACAACAAATTTCACTGTAAAATGAAAGAAGTTTTTTTCATCCTACAAAAGCCAGTATTTAGCAAAATGTGTTATCTCAGTACGACTACAAATAAAAGTAACATTACAGCAGCAAAACTGAAAAAAAAAAAAACCAACTTCTAATGTTTGCATGACACAAATGATGATTTTTTAATGAAGGTTTTTACCTGTATTTTGATAAGGAGTCCTTGGAGAGACAGGAAATGGTGGCGTTGCTGATGGTGGAAAACATGCAATCAGCAACAATTAACACCAACATCCACAATATCAACAGCAGTATCAATATGCAACAACATTTACAACATTCAGTTCCACTAAGTTGTATTATCTTCGTCCTCAGTTGTAGTTTTTACCTGGACTACGAATGTTACTCAGACCTGGACAATGGATGCTATTTAAAATTGTGAATTTAAACAAAAATATGAACTTTTTTATTCAAGATGCATTAATGAGATATTTGACAAATATCTTAATGTCAGAACTGATCTAAATATTCTCAGAAGAATATATATAATGAAACAACAATAGCGTATAAACTGCCATTCAATTACTGACATTACAATTTATCAATATAAGGCAAAGTTCTCATGTCACATGTCAGGTAATAAATTAATCTGATCAGAATACAGTCTTCTTCTTCTTCATCACCCATCAGCTTCCCAAGGAGCATAGGCCATCAGTACACATGTCAATAAATGAGGAGGCTGCTATAAAACTAATAAGGAAATAAATATATACATTTATTTGTCAATAAACAAGCCACATCTTCCTGTCCCGTGCCATCCGCTCAAGGTCTCTCCATGTGCTTCATGTCTGTCTCCAGTTCTCTTCTCCATGTGTTCTTTGGTTTCTCTCTACCTCTCTTACCCTGGGGATTCAGGAACAAGGACTGCCTTGTAATGCTATCAACAGGCTTCCTCAGTGTGTGTCATATCCATCTCCAGCATCTTCCTCTCATCTCCTGTTCCATTGGCACTTGTCTGGTTCTTGTTATCAGTTCCACATTAGTGATCTTGTCATCAGTTCCACATTAGTGATCTTGTCATCAGTTCCACATTAGCGATCTTATCATCAGTTCCACATTAGCGATCTTATCATCAGTTCCACATTAGCGATCTTATCAACAGATCCACATTAGCGATCTTATCATCAGTTCCACATTAGCGATCTTATCATCAGTTCCACATTAGCGATCTCATCATCAGATCCACATTAGTGATCTTATCATCAGTTCCACATTAGCGATCTTATCATCAGTTCCACATTAGCGATCTTGTCATCAGTTCCACATTAGTGATCTTGTCATCAGTTCCACATTAGCGATCTTATCATCAGTTCTACATTAGTGATATTATCATCAGATCCACATTAGCGATCTTATCATCAGTTCTACATTAGCGATCTTATCATCAGTTCCACATTAGCAGCCTTGGGAATATAGCACAGGTTTATAACCTTTTATTCGAAGACCTGAAAACCTAAATATTCTGATAATCGAAAATTTATTTGGGTTACTTTTCTATCACAATTTGGGTGATTTCTGAATATTTTGGGCTAATCTGGGCTATTTTTCGAACACATTTTGGGCAATTTGGGCTACTTTTCTAACACGATTTGGACAAAATCTGAAAACCAAAAACATCCGACTTCTGAGACAAAGCAGTCCGCAAGGATGCAGACCTGTACTTTCACAAAATATTTTGTCCCCATCCACCCATTTACAGCCCTCAGCAGTCATGACAAATGAAACTTGAGCAAAGATCTTCAAAAATGACAGCCTTTGACTATTAACCTAGCTGCTTCAGTGACAGACTTATTTATGAAACATGTTTTTAAATGCCATGCACTGTCATGTTTATCTGAACAGCCTTCTATTCTGACTGCCGCACAGTGTCTAGCCAGCCATAATTCAAGTTCTTGTTAAATGCCACCTTCCTTTCCTGACCACCGCAGGTATTCAGTAATTTCATTTGTGTTTATAGGTTATCTTTTTTTTTTTTAAATCACATCTGGCTACATGAATTATTTGTTCTACACATCCGTAAAATTTTATCCGAAATCCACAGGGGCAACTATGTTTCTGAAACCTGATTTTTTTTCAGTTTCCAGATGTGCCAAAATCACATTTGAAAAGTCGCTCAAAATAGCCAAAATCACCCGGTTGTGATAAACAAGTGATGGGACTCTTCTCAATAACCACTGCCAAAAAAAAAAAAAAAAAAAGCTGTGATGCCCCACTATGTCAATACTTGAACACGCTGCTATTCCAGCTATTCACATGCATATGCCTCAGAAATGTCCAGCAGACACTGATAATGCCACAGCAGTGTATATTCAAACACAGAGTTTGCAAGCAACTATACTAAAATTGGGGGTTAGGAATTCCATACATTAAATATTCAAAAAGAAGCAAACATTTTCAAAAGAGATTGTGCATTCTCTCGTCTGTTTGTTAACAGGGTCAGAAAGAGGAGCAAACAATAGTAACAATGTACCCTAAGAGGTCCTTTTTTTCAGGACTAGCCCTTTTCAGGGCTAACATCAATGCTAGTCAAAAGAGAAATTGAGATACCAGTGAAAGTGCCTACATCAAGTAAGGTTGAACAGGGTGTCACATTTTGAAAATAAAAAAAAGATGTCACAGAAGGTGACTAAGGAAGGTTGGGCCAGCTACATCACTGTGTAGAAATTTAAAAACAAAAAGAACAATGTGAACAAATCATCTACAGCAAGTAATTCAACTCAGACATCTACGAAGGTCCGCTATCAAGTACGGATCTCTATCCTTTTATCAGAAATCCTAGAGGACTAGCTTTGTTTAGGAAACTGAATTTTATTCTGTTCTCAGATGTCACTCAAATCGTGTTCGTAAAGTAGTCCAAAGTCGCCTAAAATGTGTTCGAAAATTGCACAAATTCATCCAAAATAGTCAGAAATCCCCAAAACTGTAATAGAAAAGTGGCCCAAAGAAACATTGGAATTTCATAATATTTTCACTTTCGGGCGTTCAGACAAAAGGATATAGACCTGTAGAATTATGACATGGTGCAGAGAAAGCCAAAAGAAGTCTGGACTGCTGGCTCATCATCTTATTATTAGGAAAATCTTCAGATCTGAATTTCAAATGTCGGAACATTAAACAAGCAGCGTGGCAGCAGAAATAAAAGGCTGTGGGACCACATGGCATTTTATCAGAGGCCATTAAAGAGGTATTAAACAAATTACTTGATGAAGTCAGGGACAGAGAAGAAATACCAGTAGACTAGAAGGAAGGATAGGTCAAGTTGCCAGAGAACAAGGATTTATGATAGTGTGCAAACTGCAAAGGAATATTGTTACAATCAGTGCCAGGAGAAATACTACACAGGGTCATCCCTGACAGACTAAAACAGGCCCTGCTGTACACATTCTGAAATAGGGAAGCATGCACAGCTAAAGTTCCATGATTTAAAATGTTTACTTCTTTTAGTCTATATATGAATTTTTTAAATCTATGACAACAAATAAAACCATTCATAACTTTAATAAAACATTGATCATCCACTGTCCAGTACAGAATACACAGTTATCTACAACATCAATAATAAATTACATAAAACAATGCACAAACTCTGTATAAACTGTATGGTATGCAAACATCAAAGACATAATAAAAAGGACTTACCGGGGCCTGTGGGAAAACCTGGAGTTGTGGGTCGTCCTAAAGTCCCTGTGTGTGCAGTTTCAGGTTCCAAGGTTTGCATGCCAGGCCCAATGGGGCGAAGCATAATCCGATCCTCTTCAATCTCCTTTACTCTGGGTGGCTCTGGTTTCTGTTAATTAAAATTGTAATGAAAGTCAGTGTTGATTGAAACAAATAATTATGAAACAACTTGTATTTGAATGCCATAAAAATTATCAATTAAAAAATCTGTTTTTCTCATTACATTACTGCTACAGAAGGCCTTAAACTTTATGTGCTGGAAATAACTGGCTAATACAAAATCTACCAGATCTAAGTTCTTATCTCCAGTGACAGGTCAGCCTAAAAATAGTTATATAATTGCAACATGTAAAATAATTACTATATTTTCAAAAATCCCATTAATTCGGAAATCTGAACTAGATACATTACATGTTGTCAATGACAAATCCGGCCAAATCTGGACGTATGGTCACATACTTTTCAAGCAGAAACTTTGCGCGTCCGGCCGGATTTAAAAAAAAACACTTTGAAACAGCCGGTTTTTTCGTGGTTTATTAAATTATCGGCCGCGTGATGCTGACCACATCACCCCTAGTGTGCCGATGGTCGAGAAAATATTGGCCTAACACCATATTCCCAATATGCCTCTACGGGCGTGTAAACGGGATCCTTATTAAATTATATGAAAAACGCCATTTCGAAAATTCCTCATTTGAATTTCCAACGACTTAATTTCCTCATAATCCAACAAAGAATCTCGCAAGCTTTCATGTCGTTGACCAGTAATAGATAATAATTATATTTTAACTCAGTTTTACATATTTCCGCTCTATTTCTTTATTGCTACCTCATCCAAAATGTACACTTTGACTTATAAGACGGTATGAGGATTAGTCATTTAAAATCTCGTTGTCTATTGCAAACAGTTTTAACTTTAATATTGAATTAAACATGAATTAATGACATTATGTATTTCTTACACATGCCTTCTCCAAGTGTCAAAGTAAAAAAATAAAAATAAAAAAATTTTTTTGCTTCGTTTTGGTGAGGCGCGCTTCCTTCAACCTGGTCGCATGGTATATTGGTATAGGGCGCATGTCCAAATATGAAAGACCTTGTAGTTTGCATAATAATTGTGTATTCGCAGATAAATTGAAAAAGAAATTTCCATGTTTTGCCAGAGGTCGGCAAGATTTAGAAGCAGAATGTCTCGTGTGCAGAGGTGGCACATTTGTGTCAGTAGCAAATAAAGTTTCTGCTGATAAAAAATTAAAAAAATAAAATAAACACCCACATACACACATATGAAAACAATTACCACCACAAGAACGCACTTGTGTCTGAAAGTTAGCAATCAAAACTGACATTATTTACAAAAGAAACAAGCACGGAACCGTAAAAGTAACTGCTAGAGAAGGCCCTTTTGCTGTTCATAGTGTAAAACATCACAATAATTTGAAATCAGTGGCCTGTAAATTTCAGTGGCCTGTAAATTTTTTTTTTTTTAAATGCCCCTTCTGGGGTTCAAAATGAGGTCTATTGACTTTATTAAGTATAATGTGTGAGTTTTGTGTGATCCCGGCCCTGGCTAAGACCCGGCATACTCTAGAAATGATCCCTAAAAGTATGACACTTTGATCTTAGCCAAAAGGCCGAGAACAGCCAAAAGGCCGAGAAGCGAGAAAGTGCCAACAAATTTGCATGCGCCAGAACCAGAATAGCTAGTGTTATTTATGTGACAATGTTTCTGTGTGAATTTAAAAAATAATCAAGCGTTTTTAAAGACGATTTTTATCATCTTAATATATCAATGGACACAAAATCAAAGTGATTTGATGAAATTATTCTTTGTTGTGTAATAAATAAGTTTCACTGTCATTTATTGTGTAAAATAAATATGTCCTACTTTTTCATCAGTGTCCTCTTTTGCCCCCCTTTCTATGACAAAAAAATGAATAGTGTCCCCTTTTTGCGTTGAACGATAATGGTCACCCTACCCCAGCCCTAATTAGTATGCATTATCGACGCTCTGCCGTGTTGTAAACGTTGCATTATCCTCGAGACAATACTCAGGTAACAACTTCCTGCCCTGGCGCCGTTAACTCAGGTTTGGTGCATCGCGTAATCTTCTTCTGCCCAGGCGAAACCTGTTGCAGAATTGTCAGATTACGCACTCGGTTGTCAGGTTTATCGTTTACATGTTTATATTTCCGTTATCCTTCCCATGGTTTCTTCCTGGAAAAATTTTGTAGCTTTTCTTGGGCGTTTCCTATGGCCTGTGATAGTATATTCTCTCCTTGTGTAAGTTTTAGTCCAAACTTCTAACCACCGTTTTCTCCGCCTTCCTTACTCCCCAATTGTTCTTGCTGTTTGCATTTGTTGTTTTATTTTACTTGTTTTTATTTTATTTTGGGAACACACACATACATTAACATAATTTTACAGTTTTGATAATTAGTATATTTGGACTGAGTGGAAGAAGGGGCTCTTGAGTTAGGGGGCAAGGGGGGGACACTGGGGGGGGGGGGGGCGGGAGGGGGGGGGGGGGAAATAAGATACTATATTTAGATATCAAAAATTAGATTTTATTATCTTGAATTTATTACACTATGCATCCAATTATAACCCATCAAGGGTTGAACGGAATACTTTTTCTTTAAAAAAAAAACAAAACAACAACTGCTCCCTAATTTTCCATGATGCATCATGCACTTCCGATTGGCACAATTATTAGAGCCCTTAGCACTCACGACATAGTTGCCGGGCTCAGGGTTCAAAACCTAGTCGCGACATGCTAGTGCACACAAATGTAAATTGTTACCAGACTGTGCTCTTCAGTTTAAATGTAAAAGGTAGTCCCATTGCAAAAACTGCCATTGGAGAGTGAAGAGTTCTAGATGTCACCATCTAGATCCAGCTCTTTATGGGGTGTCCTGACTAGTTCCCTACCTCGCTGCCTTTGGCGTTTCTAGCTCACAAGTCAGGTACCCATTTACAGCTTGATCCCGGAACCCGGTAACAGAGATGCGAGAGGACTTCCTTATTGTACATTCTTTTTAAGTTTTGCTATAACACCCTGATCCATGTGGTTGAATCAGTGCTGTTACATTAGGGCAGAAAAAATTACTTTAAAATTTGCAGCTAAAAAGCATTCAATGTATCCATTCTCTGGATGAGATGGTGCCATTGTCCAGTAGAAGAATACTTTTCAGTTTTCTTTTCTTGTTCTTTCAACCTCTTCACATTTGGGATGAACTGATTTGTATACCAATCAAGAAATATTTCACTATTCATCCACGCACTCTTCTGTGTGCTTTTGTAGCACAATGGGAGAATGTCACATTCTGTTAAAAACGTGTTTTTTTGACTTTGCCGATCGTTAGCACCGGTAAACGATGACTTCCACTGGCATTCGCGGCTACAACAATTGTTACTCTCTCTTTGCACTTTTAAACCTAGGGGCCAGCTTGCTTTGCGCTGAAGCTGCAAGTGATTTTTGAGGCATTGATTTCCAGGTATAAGCCAGTCTCATCGGCATTTATACCCGATCATCGAGTGAATAACCTTCTTCTTCCAAAAAAAGCAAGAGTGTTTCCTTTAAAATTTTCAGCGGCAGTTGCATCGCTAGATAAAGATTCAACATCTCCAATTCTCGTATGCCATGAAGATTTAAAGTTTCCCTGTAACCAATTCCTGGCTAGGCCTTGGAAAGTCAGTGTTTAGGACCGTATTTTCGTTGATTGACCAAACAGTGCACTTTTGATGTGGGTCAGAGAGCAGAGATAGGTTCCCCTTTGCTTCTTGCTTTGCACAAAACCATATATACAAGCCTCTTCCAATTTCAAATCTTTCGCATTTCTATGGTTTTACGTTTCTTCGACCCATTTTCATCCAATTTCGATGCAAAATCATAATTTTTATCCTTGTTACTTTTGATGTCAGAGACGGTAGCTTTCCCAACATTGAAAATTCTGGCAAGTGATAGACACAGTTTACCTTTTCCTAGTCTATGATAATTTCTGTTTTCGTTTCAATTGACAAAACATTGCGGTTCCTTTTATATGCATTAGGCCTACTGGAAGATGCCTTAGCGCACAGAGAAATACTTGTACACCAAAATTATTCTGCTGTGGTAGCAGACACAATTATTGTAAGGTGAACTGTCGGTTTAGCCAGTGTTCTGCTAGAAACGCACTCGATACACTGGATTGGTAAACCAGATAGTAACTGTAAGCCTCTCTTGTTTATGATTATAATGATCTAACTGACATTTCCTGTATGTAAGCAACCCGACCAATAGCCCATCCCAGCCTCTACAAATTGTGCGCTCACATTTCAAGCTTGCCGCATCAAAAGATTCAGAATTGTAGTCTAACGTGACTGGTGGCGCCTGGTTTTTTTTTCTGGACAAAGTGTTCGGATAATTGGATGTTCGGATAATTGGGGTTCGGATAAATGGAGTTCTACTGTATATATATATATATATATATATAATAGGAAACTCTGAGCGACACAACAAGAGGCCATCTGATCATCAGAAGTTATGATCATAACTGGTGGTTTCTCAACCCAATAATACAAATCAATTTAAAAAAAATGATCGAGTTATATAAATAGCAGTGATAATAATGATAACTTACTTAGTCGTTCCCCTTCTACCGTGAGGTGTAGAGGTTTGGAAGAGAGAGCGCCAGACTATCCTATCGGCTGTCTTCCTCTTGGCCTGGTTCCATTCTAGTCCTCGGTCCTTCAAAGATTGTCTAATGTTGTCCTCCCAGCGGACTCTGGGTCGTCCTGGGGGTCTGGATCCCTGGCTCTTTGTTTCCCATGCTTGTCGTGGTATCCGATCTTCTCCCATTCTGCAGACATGGCCAAACCATCTTAATTGGGACTTTTCTACTTGGGTCTGCAGGGGGTAGGATTTAAGACCTTGACGTATCGTCTGGTTGCGTACCATGTCTCTTCTTGTTACTTCAACCACCTTCCTCAGATACCTCATTTCTGAGGTTTGGATCTGGCTTTTATGGGTTGTAGTCATTGCCCATGACTAGCATCCATATGTCAAGACTGGGACATAGGTGGAGCGGTATACAGCCATCTTCATTTTCTTACCAACCTCTCTCTTGCTGAGGAATCCTCGATTTATGGCCTGAAAAAGTCTCCCAGCTGCTGCTTTTCGAGTGGCCAACTCTTCTTTGATGCCTTCCTTTCGGTCTATAATAGCTCCGAGGTATTTAAAGTGGTCGACCTGCTCCAGGACCTGTTCTCCCAGCTTAATCTGATGTCTTCTTTCTTCTCGTGATATCACCATGGATTTTGTTTTAGAGCTGCTTATGACCATCCCTCTCTTCTCCAGCTCTTCCTTCCAGACTTGCAGGTTGGATTGGAGATGTGCCTCTGATTTAGCAATCAGGGCAACATCATTAGCAAATGCCAGATCCGAAATATAGACCCGTCTCATCTTCCAGTACCCCACTGAATACTTTCTGATAATAATGATAACAACAACGAAATTTCCACATTTTGATGACCCGTATGTCACTATCGTCTCTCACGAAAGTTTGGAGAGTAGAGGGCACCACGATCATGGAAAGGGGGTGGGAGGGGTTCTAAGCATGCAAATGCTGACCGACAACAGCAAGCCTCAGAGAAACAAGGAAAGGTAAATGGGTGCGAACATAGATTTTTTTCTCGCCCCTGTTTGTGATTTAAAAAAAAAAAAAATAACGCTTCACAGACCACGCTAATTCGCAATGTAAAGCCTGACATACATAAGAGGATCACACTAAAAATAAAAATGTATCTGTTTATGTGGTCCGTATGTGCTCTCACGTGACTGTACAAAGCAACCTGTGACCACGACTACACAAGTTGGTGTACAGTAGACGGAGAAAGGTCATGGCAATGAACTCAGACATGGGGAGAAAAATAGCTGTTGTCTATCCTTGTACTACGAATTGTGTCTTTAGCGATGCTCAAACTGGTTAAAAGCAATAGCATCCTAGTGCTATTACATTAAACGAAAAAAAAGTATAAAAAATATAATCTGGAGAGAAAACCTGCTACGACGAAATATAGCGACAAACAAACGCCCGGAATACACGCCAGAATACAAGACAGAAATATCGAGATGTAGATAAAAGTGTGCTAAGTGAATGAACGAAAGAACGAACGAAGTTTTTCTTCAAAGATGTGAGAATTAAGCGCGCAGGCCCGTTTAATATTCTGCCTTCCTTTCTCTCATATTTTTTTTTTAAACTGTATCCATTCATTATCACGTGTATTCCAAGTATCAATTAAAATGAATGTAACATTATAAAAGTGATAGAACATTATACTCACATTTACAGTATCCAATCATAATAAAGAAATAAAGTATAATTTAAAAAAAGCTAAAAATCATCGAACCCTACATATAGAAAATTATTATCTGGAAATATAATCAGATTATGAGGACATACCGAGACGACACCGAAATCTGTTTGTTGTACCCGCCATCTTCAAGGGGAAAAAGAACTTTCGCTACAGCGATTACTAGCAAAAATGTATAGTCACCATAAAGGACCGCTGCTTGAGAAGATCCAACTAAAATGGATACTTCGCCATTAACAACTGTCATGCAATGAAGCGAGGGCGATCATATTTTTTTTCTTTCCACGGATGTCAATCTTTGGTGTCATCTATCAATTCTGTTGTTTACCTTAATCTGAGATACAGCGTCAGTCAGAGTTTTATGTTTTCTGTCACGATTTTCGGGCGCTCCACTTACATATCGCATTTCCAATGATGGTAACAAGAATGCTCGATACATCTTGTATCAGCTAAGGCGTACTAAAAAGGAAAAAAAAAAGGGGGGGGGGGGGGTGCGCGGTCCACCCCAGGTGACAGCCAGGAGGAGGGTGCCATGGGACACTACGAAGTCAATAGTGTACTGTTAAAAAAATCTTGTCTAGCTTAATATATGTTTTTGTCCTTTTTATTCTTGGTCTCATTAGACACGCGCGGGAACTCCACCAGGCAGAATGAAGAACTGCATGCGGAGATGCCTCACTTGGGGTGGGAGAGAACAAAAACCATATTTTTCACAAAACACATCGCTTGAAGGACTTAATACTCCTTTATACACACAGCATGAATTAAATGTGGAAGACAAAATAATACTGGTAAACTGGAAAAGAATAGAACATTACATAAATCAGCGGCAGACTCAACGGTCGGGCAATCGGGCAGCCACTGAAGGCTCACAGTAGTAGGGGACCCACTCTCCCTTAGTCTCAATAGCTAAAGGTTCTTTTATTCTGCCTTTCTAGTAGATGACGGCTTTTCCCCTGTTTCTGTGAGTTACATAGAACCCGTGGACACGGGGGAAATCTTTTACCCTTTTATTTTGTGCCGCCCTCGTCTCGTCCCGCGAACACCGGTTGCTCGTAGACCGCGTAGATTACGTCTATTCTAGTATCTTGAGTCGCCCAGGGAATCTCTCCCCTAGGTCTTACGTCTGAATTTGTTTCATCTAGTGCACGTGCAAAAGCCACCTGCAGACTCTATCTTGCAATATAAGCAAGATGTCTCTATCACTCAGCACCACTGTCTCAAGGAAATTCTGCCACTGGACAAAGTGATATTCTGCGACAGAGCTAATAACAGCTGTTCGTGCAAGAATTATTCGGTAAGCTCATTTACTTATTGAATTCATTGGGTCTTAGCTTAATCTAATAGAATATAGATCCCGTGTTAGTTTAATTCATGTTAAATATATATACATTCTTTTTTTTCCCTAAAGGTAAATTTATTTTCGTGACCTGAATGCTCTGAATTTTATTAAGTGAGCGACCATCCATAATCATAAAGTGTTAGCTAGGCGCGTGGTTTTCTGTCAGAAACAGTGAGCGGTGTAACGTTAATTTTTACCAAGTTTTGTCCCCACTTGGTTTGTGTGTGTGGAATATTACTGTAAAGTGTATTACTATTGTGTAAATACTGAGTATCAGTTCAGTGCTATTTTTTAACAACTCCGCCAATGCCGGTCCCAAGCCCGGATGAAAAAGGAGGAGGGCGGCCTGCATGGAGGCCGTAAGGAGGCAGCCCCTCCACCATGCAAAGGCACAACAGGCCAATCACCTGTTTGCTTTAAATCATGATTACGCGAACTACAAGAGAGAAAACCGGACTGATTCTAAAGGCGACGAACTGGAACGGACTACGGACTACGACTTATGGAACTTGGAACACAAGAAGTATAAATGGGAAGGAAGAGGAGCTGGTGGAAGAGATGAGGAAATCAAAACTAGAAATCCTGGCTATAACGGAAACGAAGAAAAAAGGACAAGGAGTCATGGATCTCGATGGCAACACGTTGCTCTACAGTGGTGTACCCATATCTGAAAGAGCTAAAGGGGGCGTGGGTTGCATTGTGGCCCAAAATCAAAAAGATAGTATCAAGGGATGGAACTTTTGTCTCGGAGCGCATTATGGTTGTAAAACTAAAAGAAGGAGAAACCATAGTCAACCTGGTCATAGTGTATGGGCCAAATGAGGATGAGAGAGCAGAGGTCAAGGAGGAATTCTTCGAGCTGCTTCAAAGGACAGTGGATGACTGCCTAGATGAAGTTATTATGCTCGGAGATTTTAATGCCAGAGTCGGAAATGACCATGCTAGATGGGGTGGAGTTATCGGAAGATATGGAGAAGATACTCTCAATGACAATGGAAAGAGACTCCTTAGATTCTGCAGTGAGCAGAATCTGATCATTACAAACACAAAGTTCCCCCATAAGCGCATACATGCATACACTAGATGTGAACCAACCAAGAATGAGAAGTCAGTGATCGACTATGCCATTGTTCGGAGAAGCTCATTCAGATATGTCCGAGATGCAAGAGTCTGGAGGGGGCCAGAGATTGGAAGTGATCACTACCTGCTAACAATCAAACGAACAACTGAAAGAGTTGCTCGGCCTAGGAACTGCCCAACATCACGCAAGAAACCAAGTAAACGAGCAGGAGAAATGAGCATTAGGACCTACAAGCTGAGAGAGCCAGAAATTAAGACCAGATATCAGGGGCTTATTGCTACAGCAGTGAGCAACACAGAAGAACGACCTGATGACTTGGAAACCCTCTGGAATAAATTCAAGGATATCATAAAGACAGCTGCTGCAGAAGCATGCGGTGAAGTCCGACTTGGGAACCAGAGAAAGAGGACACCTTGGTGGACAGAAGAAGTCAAAGAGAAAATAAGAGAGAAGAAAATGGCATGGAAACAATACTTAGGAGCTAAAAACACAACAGGACAAATGGAAAAATATAGAGAATATGTGACACTCAGAACAGAAGCAAAGAACAAAGTGCTAGCAGCAAAACAGAAGTCCTGGGAAGAATTTGGAGAAAAGCTAGAAAAAGATGCACAAGAAAACCAGAAATTATTCTATAAAACCCTAAAGAACACGAGGAAAGAAAAACAATGCCCTCTCAAATTTATAAAGGACAAGCAAGGCAAATTGCTTACTGCCCCGAAGGAAGTAATGGAAAGATGGAAAGAATATTTCTCAGAACTCCTGGATGGTGAGCATGATGAAGCATCAGAAATGATAACCACTGACACAGAAGAGGAAACCAATGATGGTGAAGATGACATAAAGATGGAAGAACTGAGGGCAGCACTAGAGAAAATCAAGATGGGCAAAGCAGCAGGGCATGATGGTATAACACCAGAAATGGTTAAGTACATGGGAGCATCAGGCGACCTATTACTCTTAAGGGTCCTACAGGCAGCATGGTGCAACAAGACCATACCAAAAGGATTGGGAGATTGCCATCATAACACCAATTTTCAAAAAGGGTGACAATCGACAATGTGGAAACTATAAAGGCATATCCCTTCTCAGTGTCCCTGGTAAAATCTACTCTAGAATCCTAGAGCAGAGACTCCGACGCCTAGCTGAGCCACAATTGGATGAGGTCCAGTGCGGATTCCGAGCAAACCGAAGTACTCATGACCTAATCTTCACACTCAGACAGCTGAGTGAAAAGGCCCTTGAGTATAAGAGTGAGATCCATCTTTGTTTCATAGATCTGGAAAAGGCGTTTGACAGGGTCCCCTGGAGCAAACTTTGGGACTGTTTGGCAAGGAAGAATATTCCAGCACCTCTGATTCATGCTATACAGAGCTTCTACAAGTCTTGCAGAAATTATGTGAGGACAGCAAACCATAAGTCAGAAGAGTTCAGGACCACCAGTGGTGTAAGACAAGGTGATATCCTATCACCTTACCTCTTCATACTCCTTATGGACGATGTCATCAAGGCATGTAAGGAGAGAACAAGAAAGTATTCAGTGGGGTACTGGAAGATGAGACAGGTCTATATTTCGGAGCTGGCATTTGCTGATGATGTTGCCCTGATTGCTAAATCAGAGGCACATCTCCAATCCAACCTGCAAGTCTGGAAGGAAGAGCTGGAGAAGAGAGGGATGGTCATAAGCAGCTCTAAAACAAAATCCATGGTGATATCACGAGAAGAAAGAAAACATCAGATTCAGCTTGCAGAACAGGTCCTGGAGCAGGTCGACCACTTTAAATACCTCGGAGCTATTATAGACCGAAAGGGAGGCATCAAAGAAGAGTTGGCCACTCGAAAAGCAGCGGCTGGGAGACTTTTTCAGGCCATAAATCGTGGATTCCTCAGCAAGAAAGAGGTTGGTAAGAAAACGAAGATGGCTGTATACCGCTCCACCTATGTCCCAGTCTTGACATATGGATGCGAGTCGTGGGCAATGACTACAACCCACAAAAGCCAGATCCAAACCTCAGAAATGAGGTATCTGAGGAAAGTAAGTAAGTAAGTAAGTAAGCTATTTTTTAACATATCCAGTGTTATTACTTACTGAGTAATTTACCCACGAGGAAATTTGTTAGTATCTTGGGTTAAATTTAACTGTACGATTATGCTCGTAAGCTGTGTGTGTGGGGGGAATACGTTAGCTACAGCCATTTAAAAAATAAATTGGTCACGCCACGCAGCGACAACTGACGCACTCGCGAACGACCAGAGATTTTCGATCGATCAAGTGGGCGAGATTGTACTGAGGGGAGCCTGTTTTGATTTGTGTGGGGTGGGAAACGGAGAGGGAGAGTTTGTTTTGAATTTGTGAGTGAGAGAAACGGCGAGTGGAAAGTGGAAGTGTGTTTATATTTTGCATGGGTGAGAGACTTACTGAGAAGAAGTAGGCTACATGTAGTAATGAGATATCGTATTGCTGTATATTTTCAGAGCCTTGTTCAGAATTTGTTTTATGCTTCCTGGTATGATTTGCTGCTGTCAGGGGATTACCAATTTCATATAATAATTATTACCAGGCAGTCTACGTCATACTGCCAGGTTTCAATCATAAGGCTGGTGTGTGGATTACGAACCACAGCCTAATGTTGAAAGTGTCTTTTGCTCCAGCCCATACGGGCTGTCGCCTTTGCCATCCAGTCATTTTCTGCAACACTGTCCGATCTATTTACAGCCTGCAACTTCGAGTATACCACTATACATCGACTTCTGTTACCTACACGTCCTGGAGTATTTACCTACAGCACATATGGCCGCCAGCTGCAGCTAACCATCAACTCAACAATACAGGCTGTCGCCTTTGCCATCCTGTCAGTTTCGGCAACATTGTCCGACCCATTGATAGCTAGTTACCTCTGAGTATACTGACATAACGACCGAGAGGAGTAGTCAGTTGTCAGTACTCGTCACCTGTTTTTACAGTTCAAGTCTTCACTGTCCAGTATAAGAGGTGCCCCAGCGCGCCTACTGGATATTCACTTGCCAGCAAAAGTTCTCGTTAATTGGATAGATTTGGGTCAGTTGGTGCAAGTATTTATGCACTCGTTTTAATCTCCTTCGCCTGCTAGTGTGTTCTCCAGCCACCGGAAACTGTGAATTCATATGATTTATTACGACACTGTTACAGAGAGCGTATCTCCATAGCCTGGAAATTTCAACCTTGGTGGAACAGTGTAGTGTGTTTCTTCTAGCAGAGAAAGTAACATACTTACCAGGATTATTAATATAAGGAGCGGCCGTTTCCTCGCGAAACTGGGGGCCTAACCCCTTTAGTTAGTTTTTCATGGGAGTGAGAAAGTGTACGAGTGTTGGTAGTTTGGGGTGAAACGTTTGGCCTGAGAGATTGAGTGAAGTTTTGTGTTATTTGTCTGTGGTTGTGATATTGATAGATTCACTAGCCCTTCAGAGTTAGTTAAGGCATTACTTATTTTTTTGGTTCAATGTTGTGGTTTCTTTAATAAATATATTTGTATGTACTAAGCGATCAGAATTCATTCTATTCTAACTGTCACTTAATGTTTGCTGTTGTAGTCCTTACTGTAGTAGATTATTCTATTTAGCATTGGAGGACGGACGAGGGTATGACAACTTAAACAGTCCGAGGATGGCTGGGAACTAGACACAAGATTACTTGATTATATCTCTCTTCTCCCAGAAGTTATACTTCTCTCCATATTTTCATTAGTGACTTTAATTCTCTCTATTTCCACATTACTCATTCCTATTCTGTCTAAACTCAGACATTCTCTATTTCCATGCTCGCGACAGTCACCAGGAGGGGGACGGCTCCCCTCGAACCCCCGTTAGTACACCACTCTAATCAGCTGGACTTGTGGTTAGAGGACAATGATCCTTACTGCCCGGGGGTCCAAGGCACTGTCAGTCCGCCTCTTATATAAATTCTATGGATAAAAATATCCTGTCCAACTTCCGATGGGTTATAATTTGGATTTATGAAGTCTGTGCACGACCTAGCGAAACAAGTAAACAGCCCGTAAGTCATAAATATGGATTGGACATTAACACTGAGAAAACGAAAACTGTGATAATTAGCAAAGCAGACGTTAAGCCAACATTGAAGATAAAATAAATTGGGAAATCCTGGAACAAGTCAAGAGTTTCTCATATTTTGGTCATATAATAAATGATGACGTATTAGAGTGAGTCATGGACAATTAATAAAGAAGTAGGGAAAACACTAGAGGCCACAGAGATGAGGTTTTACAGAAGAATGTTAAAAATACCATGGACAGCTAAAAAGAGTAATGAGGATGTCCTGAAAGAGGCCAATGCGCAAAGGAAACTTATTTCACAAGTTAGAAAGAAGCAATCCGCTTTTTTGGGCATGTTATGAGAAAAGAAAAGCTGGAATATATCGTAACAACAGGTAAGATTGAAGGAAAAGGGGATATGGAAGACAAAGAGAGCAAATACTAGACAGTTTGACATCGTGGCACGGAAAGAGGTCAACAAAAGCATTGGTAAATTGTATTGGAGACAGAAGTTGTGGAGACATGATCTCCTACGCCACTAGACATGGTACTCGAAGAAGAAGAATGACAGATGTGAAACGGAAATCAAGAGGAGAGTAGGAATGGCCAAAGCTACATAAAAAAAAAAACACGTGACAGATACTAACATATCAACAACTAACTTACAAGTTCAAACTGAGAATCATCGAATGCTGTATTTTTTTTATTACTATATGGTATAGAAACATGGACTACGAACAAGCACTCAGAAGTAAGAATTTAGGCATTGAGATATATATATATATAAAAGAATAGGGCACGTCTCATGGAAAGAGAAAAAAAAAACAAATAAAAAGACCCTAGAATGAAACGAGAAGTAATGAAGGAGATCAAAATTAGACAACTAAAACTTTTTGGCCCTGTAAAAAGACAACACCTTACCGAAGACCATAACAGAAGGCAGAGTTTAAAGCAAACGTGAAAGAGGAAAACATCGCTGTAAGTGGGAAGATACCATCAAGAGATGGACAGGAAAGAGTCTATCAGAGTGCACCATCAAGGACAGAAGGTGCTGGAGATCCATTGTAGCCAACATTCGATGTGAAGATCGCACTTGATGATGATGAGTCTGTGATTGTAGATAAGATTACTCAAACGCTTTTCTTTCTTTCTTTCTTTGGGTCTAATATTTTGCTGTGATACCCTGTTCAACCAAAACCCATTGAAGGGTTGCAAACGGTTATATTGGGGTATATAGTGTGTTAACATCTTCGCTGGTATCATTTTCCTAGTCCTGGAAATGATTAGCCCTGAAAAGGACTACTAGCTGACTGTCTGGATCCTTCGTCGTTGCTTGTATTTTTATGGTGTCGTGGCGTTCTCATGGAGTTCCTTTCCTGCCTTACAGGTTACAAACGGTTGTATTGCGGTATATAGGGTGTTAGCGTTAGTCTTCGTTGGTATCGCTTTCCGAGTCCTTGAGCTGATTGTTCCTGAAAAGGACCACTAGCTGCCTGTTCTGTAGCTACTTGTTGTCTGTTACCGGTTTGTGTTCTTCAAAGGCTGTCGCTATTATTTTTGGTAGCATCTCCATTATGGTTTTTAAAATTATGTTTATTTCCGCTGCTTCTCTTCTTTCTAGTTTGCTTTGTATTTCCTGCACGATTTCGGTTTTTATTTTGTCTTTAGTTTCTTTGTTTTGTTCTCTACTTTTTGTAAGGGTATCCTCAGCTATCTTTCTCTCTGTTTCAATTCTTTTGAGGATTTCTTCGTTCTCTTCCTTTAGCTCTGTGAGTTTGACGATGTCGACTTCTATCTCGTGTTTGATAGTTTTCATTTCCTGTAATATTGCCTGGGCGCTCTGTACGGCTCCTATTGTTTCGTCTCTTATGGCATCTGAGTCTTCGTTGTGTTGCTTGTTCGTCTCGACTTTGAGTTGTTGTTTTATGTCTCGCATATCTGTGGCTAGTCTTATCAGCTGAGCTCTTGTGTGCTGTTCTTGTTTACCAGTGCCGCCTGAAGCCACTCGGTTTCTTGCTTCTCTGAAGGAGATGTTTTTTGTTATCGATTCCTTCAGTATGGTCTTTGTCTCATGGAAGATCGGACATCCACGGTATCTTGCCCCGTGGTTCCCAAGACAGTTTGCGCAGGTTCTGTTGGAGTTGCGAGCTTTATAGTTGCTATCATCTTTCGCATGGGGACATTCATTGTATACGTGGCTTCCCGCACAGTATCGACAAACTATCTCTCTCCTGCATGTTTTCTTGGTATGCGAGAATTGTTGGCAGTTTGAGCACTGCATAACAGGAGGAATGTACTCTTCTGTTTTTCGACATCTATCGTCCAGGTTAAGTTGCCTTGGTCTTGAAGACCCTTCAATAGTTAGGATAATCAAGTTGGTGTCCTTCTTGTCCCATGTCTTCAGTCTTTCCACCTGCGTAATTTTTATGTTCTTGTTTTCTGTTTGCAGGCGGCTGTGGATTTCTTGTGTAGACCGACTGTTGTCGACCCCTCTCACAACCATCTTTTTGGTCTTCTTGAAGATCTCCACAGTAGCTTTAATCTGGTGGGGCAGCTGGACTTCTTTGTGCCCGGACTCTAGTTCGATCATTAGTTGGTTTGTTTTCTCCGTCTTGTTTAGAGTTATGATAACTCCGTTGTCGTGTCTTGAAACTTTAGATATGCTTCTCCTGCCCGTTATTGACTCAAGTATGCCGATTACTTTGTCGTCGGGTAGGGCCCTGAGCGAGGCCTCACCTCCAGACATCTGGGTGATCTTAATTATTCTCTCCTGTAGTGCCACGTTGGATACTGCGTTTTGATGCTTGCGAAGTTGGCACGTTCCAACTTCTGTCTCAGATTGTGTGTACGGTCTGCGGGACGGATTCGCATTCTGGGTCGTCTGCATCTGGTCAAGTTTCACCGGAGTTGGCTGGTCACTGTATGTTGGAGACTCGACAATGACATCTCGTTTTGCCGGTGGATTGATTTTGTTGGGTTTCAATGCTTTGTTACCCTCTGTCTTCGATGTTGCCTTGTCACTGCTCAATGTAGCTACCGCCTCGACACCTTGTTTCAGCGGTGATGTTGCTAAGTCTGGTTTCGGAGCTTGTTTGTCATCTGCCTTCGAATCTTTGGGTCGATCATCGGTCGTAGTATCAGAAGTTATGTTGTTCGTCTTCTGAGAACGACTGGCCACGACGCTAGGAGTATCCGTGCTCTCTGGATGCCTCTGTTTGCTCTTTGTAGGTTCTTGCTTGATGCTGCTGACAAGTGTTTGAGGGCTTGTATATACTTTCCTCTTTTTAGCTTGTTGCTTGGTGCGAGTCATTTTTGTAAATTCTGACGGCTGTGTTCGCCCTGAAAAGGACGCTCGTTTTAGTATAGTGCTGTCTTCTCCGCTGTGATCGAATAAAACAAAGATAACATAAGCAACACGGTAAGATGAAGGAAAGAAATAATCAACATTGGTAACACCAGGAAAAAATAAACAATAGATATGCAAGTAACAATACGGAAACAAGAAATGAAGAAATGACAACACAAAGAAATAAACAAACAAAAATCGAAAAGAGAAAATAAAATAGCAAAACAATACAAAAATAGTGCTGCTATGAGAGTGAAAGTAAAGCATATTTGTAACCAATAAAACAGTGCAGTTAAAATAGGGTGATCTTACGGCCTGAACACGCCTGATGGTATGTTATTAACCGTACCTGATCACGTGATCGCTGTGTTATTTGTTTGGGAAGTACTGTATGAAAATGGTCGGCACAGATGTTGGTCTCGGAATATGATAATCTTCTCTCCCCCACTTTCCTCTTTTTCCCCCCACGGTGAAAAAAACCCCGTTGGAATAATTAATTAATTCATTTTCTTTTTCGCTAATTATGGAGCCACCCCTACAGCTTAGTCCTCTTGCAGGAACCTGAGCCAAGCATTCATGGGTTCTTGCAGCTGTAGTTTATGTTGCAATCTATTTTACATGTTGTAGCTACCATCCTCATGCCCAATCTCATAAGTCACCTTGTACTCACGAGGAGCCGTGGTTGCGCAGTGGTTAGTGCACTAGCTTCCTAGCTCGGTGGTCCATGGTTCGATCCCCAGTTGAGGCGGGATTTTTTTTATACCACACACGACTCCGGGGTCGATCCAGCCTCATGAATTGGGTACTAGAGCAACTCTGGGAAGGTCAAGAAGGCCGGCGTGATGCTGACCACATCACCCTTAGTGTGCCGATGGTCAAGAAGGCCGGCGTGATGCTGACCACATGACCCCTAGTGTGCCGATGGTCAAGAAGGCCGGCGTGATGCTGACCACATGACCCCTAGTGTGCCGATGGTCAAGAAGGCCGGCGTGATGCTGACCACATCACCCCTAGTGTGCCGATGGTCAAGACAATATTCCTTCTCTTTCTTTGTCTGATCAGAGATCCCCCTGGAACTACACGGGGTCAAACATCAAAGACAGTATCAAACATCAAAGACGGTATCAAACATCAAAGACGGTATCAAATTACTGCTGACAATCACGTGTTAAAATTAAAGCTGACAACGAGGACGTGTCGCAGTAACGGTTACAGATAACTAATTACCATTGTCACGTCTGCTGACGACCCGATATTCGTCTGGCGACCAAGAAATATTAGGAGCGATTCTCCCGCCATAAATCCCACAGAAGGCGACTTAGACGAGACTGGGCAACAAGTTAGCAGCCTCATCGTTCTAGAGAAACATCTACAGAAGTCACTGTGCAGGGGCATAGGAAAGTGCTCTGTGCATGCATGCATCCATGCAAGCACCCATCCGTTTTTCTTTCTTTCTTTTAATCTCTCTTTCTTTCTTTTAATCTTTAGGCTATTTCTTTCTTTCTTTTAATCTTTAAGCTATTTCTTTCTTTCTTTTAATCTTTAAGCTATTTCTTTCTTTCTTTTAATCTTTAGGCAATTTCTTTCTTTATTTTAATCTTTAGGCTATTTCTTTCTTTCTTTTAATCTTTAGGCTATTTCTTTCTTTCTTTTAATCTTTACGCTATTTCTTTCTTTATTTTAATCTTTAGGCTATTTCTTTCTTTCAATCTTTAGGCTATTTCTTTCTTTCTTTTAATCTTTAGGCAATTTCTTCCTTTATTTTAATCGTTAGGCTATTTCTTTCTTTCTTTTAATCTTTAGGCTATTTCTTTCTTTATTTTAATCTTTAGGCTATTTCTTTCTTTTAATCTTTAGGCTATTTCTTTCTTTCTTTTAATCTTTAGGCTATTTCTTTCTTTCTTTCTTTCAATCTTTAGGCTATTTCTTTCTTTATTTTAATCTTTAGGCTATTTCTTTCTTTTAATCTTTAGGCTATTTCTTTCTTTCTTTTAATCTTTAAGCTATTTCTTTCTTTTAATCTTTAGGCAATTTCTTTCTTTATTTTAATCTTTAGGCTATTTCTTTCTTTCTTTTAATCTTTAGGCTATTTCTTTCTTTCTTTTAATCTTTAAGCTATTTCTTTCTTTATTTTAATCTTTAGGCTATTTCTTTCTTTTAATCTTTAGGCTATTTATTTCTTTCTTTTAATCTTTAGGCAATTTCTTCCTTTATTTTAATCGTTAGGCTATTTCTTTCTTTCTTTTAATCTTTAGGCTATTTCTTTCTTTCTTTTAATCTTTAGGCTATTTCTTTCTTTCTTTTAATCTTTAGGCTATTTCTTTCTTTATTTTAATCTTTAGGCTATTTCTTTCTTTTAGTCTTTAGGCTATTTCTTTCTTTCTTTTAATCTTTAGGCTATTTCTTTCTTTCTTTTAATCTTTAGGCTATTTCTTTCTTTATTTTAATCTTTAGGCTATTTCTTTCTTTCTTTTAATCTTTAGGCTATTTCTTTCTTTCTTTTAATCTTTAGGCTATTTCTTTCTTTATTTTAATCTTTAGGCTATTTCTTTCTTTATTTTAATCTTTTGGCTATTTCTTTCTTTCTTTTAATCTTTAGGCTATTTCTTTCTTTCTTTTAATCTTTAGGCTATTTCTTTCTTTATTTTAATTTTTAGGCTATTTCTTTCTTTCTTTATTTTAATCTTTAGGCTATTTCTTTCTTTATTTTAATTTTTAGGCTATTTCTTTCTTTCTTTATTTTAATCTTTAGGCTATTTCTTTCTTTATTTTAATCTTTAGGCTATTTCTTTCTTTCTTTTAATCTTTAGGCTATTTCTTTCTTTATTTTAATTTTACTAAATAAAAAAAAAAAATAAAAAAAGGCGCTCATACTTATCCATAATCAGTTATAACTGAAGGAGGTTACTAACCAATGTTTAGGTTATATGTCACATATAACTGGACGAGACAGGGAATTCAACTTAAAATCTCAGTGCATGCCCGGACGTCTTTTTAAAAATTTTAATCTGTGCTTAATGACTCGTTTCATATTCCCACCCCCCACCCATAGCGTTTGCATTTTCAATTATTTCAAACACAACACACTATAAGACATAAGCCAGAGAAATTACGCACACTTCTATAAGCCATATTTGGTATTCTCAAAGACTACACAAACACAAGGAATTTACGTTCCCCTTTGATCTAGTCATTTCTTAACTCTTTGACTGCGCAATTATTTTCCACCCTGTGCCGTAATTTTAATTCGTGATAGACTAAAAACAACGCTCAAAGAGTTGTTTTGGCACGGGTGTCAAATATGACCAATGCTCTGCGAGTTGTTCCGAAGACAAAGAGTTAAGGCTTCACAAAAGTCACATAGCACACACCAGGCCCTGGTTTCTTAATGGAACATCGCTATACAATAAGTTAAAAAAAGGAAAAGGTAGTTTTTATTTTTATTGTTTGTTTGTTTCTTGAAAAGGGGGTGTCACGCACACATTTTTCTTTCTTTCTTTTGATCTTTCGTTCACACAATTTTGCTTTTGATTTACTCCAGTTGGACTGAGTGGAGGGCAGAAGAAGATACTATATTTGGATATCGGAAATCTGATTTTATTGTCTTGAATTTATTACTCTATATGTTCTAATTATAACCCATCAAGGGTTGAACGGGATTCTTTGTTTAAAAAAAAGAGTGGTCCAATAGCAGATACTGCCGTTGGGGAGTGGTTAGAGACTTCGCCATACTAGGTCCAGCATCGAGAGATTGGGGGGGGGGGGGGGGGGGACCAGTTCCCTTCCTCGCTGCTTTTTCCTTTCCTAACTCAAAGAGCAGAGTCTGGTACCCATTTACATCGTGCCGGTCCCGTGATTCGAACCCGGCACCTTAACCGAGAGAGACCTGCGCTTTAACCACTCTGTCAGTAACGCTGAGGGATGCAACTTTGGTTGAAAGACATTAATTGTATTGTTTCCCTTATATGTACTCTCCCGAAAATAGTAACACTTGCCAAAGAAGAATGCGCAAATGACGGTGTGCACAAAAATATATTTATAGAATGTGTGATTCCGTATACACACATTGGTATCCTCGCTGCAGCTACGTAATTCGTGTACTGTGGTGATGCACAGTGTTTTTTTTTTTTTGTTAAATACTATTGAATAAGTAAAATTGCTGTTAGGTATTGATGCTTTTGAATTTAATTCCCGTTTTATGATGGGCTTTTACACTGGTAAAGAAATAATATGCCTACTCCTCCATCAATCGTGTCGTAAAAGGCGAGTAACATCAAGTTGTGTATCATACTGGCAACCTCATCACGTAAACAAATTGCTACAGAATCCACCGTTATATGAGCATCTTAATGCTTGGTACATGCTTCCTGCAATGGGACCATCTACGATGGCGGCCCCTTGCTCTATACAGAGTGGAAAGGAAAATGATGACGATATATTTAAATAGGAGATTGCCTCGTTCAACATAGACACAAGATCCGTCGGTTATAGTAAAGAGCTTGTCCTGGGGACGACCCAGACTAATTGTAGACGCAATCATATCTTCAGTTTTCCTATTAAACAGTACAGGCCAGATTACACAAGACAAAGACCTTAATTCTGTGTCTAGTAAATGATAGAAGAATGAGAACAGAAAGGAAAGGCTATGGGCCTTGGTATTGTATAAACATTTAAAGACATAAAGAGGGGAAACCCGAGACATGTAAACAGTAAATAAATAAATAATACACAGAGGTATGTATATCCGGGTTACGTGGAGAGATCGTGCTAATGACCTCTGTCCAGGAAGCACTTTTTTTTTGTCGTGCCTAGTTGGCACAGGGGATAGTAATGATTCGCTCCCGCAGCTAGGCGGTGGTGTCGTTCGGAAGGTCCTGGGTTCGAGTCCCCGGTAAGCCTATCACTTCTGTTGTTTTTCTGTTGTCTAGTTTTCTACTTCTTTATTTCTCACGAGTGCCAGAAAAATATCTTTATGTGTGTAATATTTATTTATTTACTGTTTACAGGCCTCGGTTTCTCCTTGTCGTGAAACGTGTGTGTAAACCCACTTCTTTGTTAATACATATGCACAGCCAATCCACGTTCAACAGACTGAGACAGATTAAATTACAAGATGGCGGCAGACAGAATAAAATTAGGCATAAGCCTGTTTTTCGGAAATGGGTCATGGAAAGTACGAAATCGTCAGCAATAAAAATGTACCAAATCGTCGAGAACCAATCAAAAGAGTTCCTTACGCCCTGGCAGATTCCCTGCGTCTACCTATATAAACGGGCGCATTTTATTAAAAAAAACACACACACACACAAACACGAAGGCCAGCTAGACCGACTGGGGGAAGAGAAAGCTGTCAAGATTGATTTATTGCTTATCTGCGTGACCGGGCACTCTTGCTTCACTAAAGTCGAGTCCAAATCTGGCTTGTATTAATCTTAGATGGTTTATTCGTGTCATCCAACCTGAGGTCGTATGTTCGAGTCAATCCAGCTGCCTGGAACTTCGCAGGAGCACATTGATTGTACCGGAGCTACATCCTTACACCCTCAGTCTTGGGTGGACTAAAGGACCGATCATCAGCGGGTGTTGTGTGCAACAAATTAAGAAGGACATAACTGTTTTAAGAGACGAGTACACATTAGTACCATTTCCGTCGGCAATTGTGAGCAATTAACTGTCAAGGAAGAAAAAGTGATTTAGCGTAGTGAGAGACAAGATTAACAGCACAGCTGATACATTTACTATAATTGATTAACAGCACAGCTGATATAATTTTTGTTTCTGTAATTGGAAGACTTTGTTATATATATATATATATATATATATATATATATATATATATATATATATATATATATATATATATATATATATATATATATATATCCTATGTAAACTTACAAATCCATTGCATTCCATCTTCCAACATCCACCTTTCAGCACAAGAGTAGATAGTGTATATACTTAATAAATAAGGAAATTGTATTTGAACGACTAGTCAAGTTTATAATTGTTAAGTGAAATCTGTTTCCTTGTTTTAATATCACAGTTAGTTACACAGCGGGGTGGCATTTTATGACTGTCTCCTCTCTACTAATTTTTTCGAGATCAGATCATTCACAGCCGTAACTAATTTGTGATACCAGTAGTTCTCTCATACACTGGGTCTTCACCATTTTCCTGCAGAACTTCTATTTCTGTAATTGTCAGTACTATACTGATCCTAGAGCCAATAAAAACCTCACCCTACACTCCTCTTTATTTGTTTAAATGCTTTGGTTTGGTTTTCAGGACTATCTTCATTGCACACGGACAACTCCATCAGTGCTCCGATCTCCTCCCTTAGATCACACAAAGAGGATCTCAGCACAGTGCACGAACTCCGTAGCACCGGCGAGAATCCCAAGGTGTGTATATAGTAATTAGTATTTGATAGTGAATGAGCAGGCTGCTGTAAAACTGGTAAAAACGAATATTTAAATTAAAAAATAAAATGGTATGAAATCAGTTATACAAGTTAACGGTACACAGGAAACAAGGGATATTTCGGGTTTTACCCTTCCTCAGCCACAGTTACGAACAGGTTTAAATAGTAATTAAACATTCTAGAAATATTTTTGTGGTTTCTCATTTTTAAATTTTGCCAGGGGTGGCGGATTTACAGTCTACTCTTTATTTTTTTTTAAAAATAAAATTTTGCCTCGTTTTGGCGAGGCGACTCGTTCAACCTATTCGGTTATATAAGGACGCATATCCAAAAATAAAAGACCTTTCGGTCTGAAAGTTGACTGCATCCTACTCTTTACGATTTCCAACTGCCGTGAGATTTTTAACGTGCGCAACTTGCACACGGGACCTCCTATTTTTCCGCCGTTATCCGAGAAAGCTAGGGATCCGATCTCACTACTCAGGAGACCGGGGGGAAAGAGGGGAGAATGGGGGGGTAGGGGTACCAATATAAGGGGGGGGGGGGGGGGGGGGTGTTTAAATGGAAAAATAATGGGGGAGAGAGGTAAGTATGACATCATTAGGACTACTCTGAAAAAAAAAAATTCATCAATTATATTTCCTCAACTGGGAATCGAACCCGCTACCCGGTGTTTATTACACGAAAAGACGTTATAGTAGGTATTTCCGTATCTGTACATATGTAGGGGCAATAACCTAATGTAAGTACTATTTCCAGAAAATAAAAAACTAGGATGAGATGTTAAACACAGGAGTTGACTTTACTGTTTGGTCGGCCATCTTGTCGCAAGCAGTGTTCAAATTATTTGTCTATGTTTGCTCAATTTCGTCTGCGATTTGTGATAGTGTCGTGAATTAGGAGTGCTATTAACCGTTTATTAAAATAGAATATGGTAACAAGTTTTGCGTTAAGTGTTATGGTTCGATAGAAAACAGCCACGAACGTTAAGCCTAACCGGTTTAATCACATTTTAGGTTCGACATCTCGTCGCAAACTGGGTTAGGGTTAATGGTGTTTGTTAATGTTTGCTCTATGTCGCCTGCAAATTGTGGTAGTGTTCAATTAACAGTGTTATAATATTTAAAGCAGAATTTTTTCACCTGTGATCTATTGACCTTCTGGGGGTACCTGTACATTTAAAATAAAAGATTTACAATATAACATTTTCAATTATGCTATAATGTATGTACATACATACGTACGTACGTACGTACGCACGCACGCACGCACACACACACACACACATATATATATATATATATATATATATATATATATATATATATATATATATATATATATATATATATATATATATATATATATATTACAACAACGGGCCCATAGCTTTCATCAGACAACCAAAGGGGTCCATAGCCTTCATCAGATAATCAAAGGGGACCATAGCCTTTATCAGATAATCAAAGGGGACCATAGCCTTTATCAGATAATCAAAGGGGACCATAGCCTTTATCAGATAATCAAAGGGGTCCATAGCCTTCATCAGATAATCAAAGGGGTCCATAGCCTTTATCAGATAATCAAAGGGGTTCGTAGCCTTTATTAGATAATCAAAGGGGTCCATAGCCTTTATCAGATAATCAAAGGGGTCTATTGCACAAAAAAAGGTTAAGAAACCCAGATTTAAAAAGAATACAGCTAGAAGTTTAGCGGTAGGGTTAGATAGGGCAAAAAAAATAGCTGCTAACCGGAACCCAGTTTACGTTCAGAGAACCGACCTTACCAGTCAAGGGAGATTCAAACAATATATAAATAAATAAATATTACACACATAAAGTTACGCTTTAGACACTCGTGAGAAATAAAGACGTAGAAAACTAGACAACAGAAAAAAAAAAAAACAACAAGAGAAGTGATAGGCTCGCCGGAGAATCGAACCCAGGACCATCTGAACTACACTATAAATAGCCTTATAACAAGCACACTCTTACAAAGTATCCTTACCATCGCAATTCAGTGCATTCATCATCATCCTCCTTTGGCTCCTGATGGAGCATGGAGTCACCACTACAGCTGGTAGGCCTACCTTGTAGAAAGCCTGTACCCAAGCATTCTTGTGCTCATGCAGTGGTTGTTTATGTAGCAATATGTTTTACATGATGAGGCTGTCAACCCTCACGCCCAACCTCATATAAGTCACCTCTTACGACATACCTGTGGAAACAGTAGTCGTTATCTTTGTTCGTCACCCCCAGAGATCCCCATGAACTATGCTTCACGAGACGTTTCAAAGAATTACAAACTGCCATATTTGGCTTACTCTTCTGTTTGAGCTGTTCTATTATGTAAGTTACCTTACCTTTATCTCTGAAGTACGGTAGTTATGAAATGCAACATTAAAGAAAAGAAGTGAAAAAAAAAAAAAAACAACAAAATTGACCTTGGTACAATCTATTAAACAGTCCGATGCAAACAGAAAGTATCGAAAGTAATCCTCAAGCGAGGTGTAACAAGTAAACAAGATGCATCATGTATATACCATTACCGTTAAATCCCCTGACGTGGTGTTTATCAACTACAGCAGGTCATCGTTCCACGAACGGTGTAGCAATAACACATTCCGGGGACGGAATCGGTGATACTTGTGTACACACCGCATAGGCGTAGCCGAGAAGTAGGCCGGGTACTTAGTGCGCGTTATAGGTTTCTTTGGATTTTATTTTTGTGTTCTCGTTTGCGCCTTAGGGAGTCATGGGGAGATGCAGTTTTAGTAGTTTTTTTTTGCGAGGTGCATACGCTTTACCTGCTCCGTGAAGTTAAAGGGTTTCTCTGATGAGACAAAGAAAATATCTACTGCTCCATCTGGCATGTCGTACAAGGCGACTAATATGAGCTTGGGCGCCGTGTAGTTCCCAGGGGTATTTGAAGAGGCAATGAAGAAACAGGACTACTGCACCATCAGGCGTGTCGTGCAAGGCGACTTCTTCTGCGCTCAGTTTGTAGTCATGCTAGATCTGCAGGCCCTTTGCCAGGACGAAGTCCGCAGTCTTTTCCAGGTCAGCGCGGCAGCCCCATAGCTTCTGCTTGAGCTCAGCACACACTGGCCAGGTCAGACGTCGTGGGTCATCATGGGTTGGACAGTTCTAGAGAATGTGTTCAGGGGTCTGGATTGCAATACTGCATGGACATTCATTTGTATGAGATATCCTGAGGCGATAGAGATGGCCCAGTAGTCTGCAGTGTCCAGTTCTCAGGCGGAATATGATGGTCAGTTGGTGTCTGTTAAGTTGGTGGATTGGGTCATCTCTGCTGTATGTATCACCTTCCTCCTTCCACTGGTTTTCGTACTTGTTGTGGATGATGGTTTTAGCTTCTCGATATAGCAATGGGTGGCTAAATTGCTCCATTTTACTGCCACTTCTCGATAGAGCATCTGCTCTCACATTTCCAGTGATTCCACAGTGGGAGTGTAACCACTGAAGGGCAATGGTTGATGACCTCTGGATACTGTTTAGCTCAGATCTGATCTCATGCATCAGCAAGGCGACTAAAATAAGGTTGGTGCATGGGGACTGGCAACCTCATCATGTAAAAAATGGCCACAGAAACCACTCCTGCAGGAGCACGTGACTGCCTGGGGCAGGCTTTCTGTAATGGGACCAACTACCGTGGTGGTCTTTTGTCTTGATGGTGTACTCTGATAGACTCTTTCATATCCATCTCTTGATGTTATCTCCCCACTTATAACGCTGTCTTCTTCCTCTTGCACATTTGCCTTCACCTCTGCCTTCTATTATGGTCTTCAGAAAGGTGTTATGTCTTTTTACATGGCCAAAAAATTTTAGCTGTCTAATTTTGATCTCCTTCATTATTTCTATTTTCATTCTTAGGCTTTCTAGAACCTCTTTTTTTGGTCTTATCCGACTTAAAAATCTATTAAATAATCCCATATGAGCTACCAGCAGATCGCGATTGATCGGTTGCCGGCCCGTGCCCTAATCCATATCTTCTCTTCCCCCCCCCCCCCCCCACATCCATTAACAATTTGTATTTTTAACCACCCAACGTTCATACTGCCACATTCATTTACTCTATTTGGACAGCCACCACCTGGACAGAAACATTACCAGCCCTAGGGTTCTGATTACTTCACTATTTGGCCTAGTCTAGTGCTTACATAGATGTGCTGTACCCACAAAGTGTGTTGTCGACAGACACCCGTGAAACGAAGACGCTCCACTTTCAACGAGAGCAAGGGCTAGCATGCTTTGTTTTGATTCTTAGCCTTGACGAAGGTCACGAGGTACTTTTTACGTGCAGATGTTTGCGGTGGTTTGATTCAACAAAGGCCTATAGTAAAGACGCTTCCCTGTATTTTTGAAATGTTTATTCCAGTTATGTTAAATACGGTATTATCGTAATTTAATTTCAACCTTATATGCCTATTTCATTTTCTTACGTCTGCCTCGAAGCTCGTATTTTCCAGGCCTTCTGAAGTGGAATCTCCGTTTCTTATTAGGGAAAAACCCGCGTTTTGTGCCATCGTAAATCCGAATAGGCAGAGGCTACTAACACAGCGGCCATTTTTTAACGTAGGTGATTAATAAACACAAATGGACAATAGTTGTGAATTAGTAAAAGGTGGACTTTATTTGGCATATCGTGAAGAAATGGACCTAAATTATAAATTCATTGTCAGACAGTGCCACGGAACGTGCAGGGGACTCTCCTGTACTTCCTCCACACCTGCAACTCAGCATGTTTACATTTTATTCTCGTTACCTGATTTGAACGTTGTCTCTATCATAACCCACACAGCTTCCATCTGCAGTTTAATTTCCTTGCAAGAAGTGGGCTTTTGAAGTGGGCGCTTGTCCAAACACGTGATCAGGGGAAGAAGACCAGAGATGACAAGGTGGACAGACCTAAAAAAATAACATGCTTGACGAGGGATGAATAAAGCAACACAGCGTCTACACGAAGGACCGATACGTGGTCACTGGATTATAGAAAGCACCAGTGGCGTACATGAAGGTGCGAGGGGAGCACCTCCCCAAGTGACAGACAAGACTGGGGTGCCATCGGAAACTATTATGATAGTACTTACTGTTTAAAAAAATACTTGCAAGTATGTTTCTTTATATGGGGGTGTGCCCAAGGTAGGAGCCGCCCCGGGCGCCAACAACTTTTAATACGCCCCTGGGCAGCACGTAATCGGCACGGTAGACTAGAATCATCATCAACATTTTCCATCGCACTCCTTACGGAGCAATGATCCACCACTGCAGTTGATCACTTTGCAAGAAACACTCACCAAGCATTCACGTGCTCTAGCAACGGTGGCTCCTGTGGCATTTTGTTTTATATGATGATGTTGCCAGCCTCATCCATAACGTCACACCTGTCGCCTTGTACGAGATGCCTGCGGCATTTGTTCCTTGTCTCTTCAGAGCCCCCCCCCCCCCCCCCCCCGCCCGAGAACTACAAGGGGCGTAGACTAGAATGGACGCGGCAAAATCCGCATTCGTCACTATTTTCATACAGCAGAAGTATGAAGCAAGTTATTATTGTGGTATATTTTAAAAAAAATACAGTATACAAACGTGAAGACTTTTCTATAACTTCCGTACTCAAGATGCCGTAATTAGCCCAATGACTCGGTTTGTTCTTGTCCTGATGGCGAGACAAAGTTGTCAGCCAGAGTTACTGTGTTCGGTTCTCTCTGAGATTATTCTTTCTCTTTTGATGACTAATGGTGTCGTATGTCTTCGGAAAACTGGTAATAAACCTTACACGAAATGAAGTTTCGTAACGGAATTTTTCTTCTAATCTCGTTGAGATATTTTATTAAAAAATATACTATGATTCTTCGTAGCTGAAACGAAAAAGACCATTAGTGTGCCGCTTGTTCGATACAGTTAAAAAAAATAAAAATTCAGAGACGAAGTAAAAATGGTACGGGTTAGGAATCTTAATCCTAATCCTAACTGTGTCGGTGACTTATTTGGAAGACATCGAAGAATACGTCCCACTGTTCTTCTATTCCACCAGTAAGTCACATCCATTTGCCATTACTTGAATCTGAAACTATAGGGATAATGAGTCATTTTGCTGACTGAACGGCTAGTGTGCACGGGCCAAAACCAAGTAAAACTTTAACCGGCAACTAACATAACTCATTATGATTCACACTGCCACGAATACCTAAATATATTCCGTACACAATTTCACACACTGAGGAATGTATGAACGAGATTCGTTATCACAATTTACCCGTAAACATACGCCTTAATCACGCATGAATCCATGTGAGCTGTCAAAACTGGAAGCCTCATGAACGTATCCAGGTCTCCTATCAAAGTGCTAGGACATGACGACGTTTGAAGATAATTCCGACACGAACTGCCCCCTTAGCAGTTCCACAACATTCTTTTCTGAAGCTTACAAACGCATACCTTCCAGTGTACCACCCTCTCTGCGCACATTTATCTATAAACGGCCGCTGAAGTCGTGAAAACATCGGGGGTTCAAACTGGATTGGTGACAGAGCAAAAGCTTGTGTGTCTGTAGGGCTAGAAAAGTTTGCGAACGTATTGGAGTACAGGGGAAAAAGCGATACGACCAAATTGTAAACTGGGTGAAAACGGCTTCGACTGACTACCTTGTATAACAAGAACACGATGTAGACAGGACCTTTAGCAGTGCGTATGGGAGACAGATAAGCTATAGTTAACAATATGCTTACTTTTACGTTACTTTTTCTGTCCACTTGTCCTGAAGCGTCGCGGGGAGCTAACGCTTTCTTTCTTGGGCCAAGAGAGTTGCATTGATTCACGTGGTTGTTGGATTTATGTGACACTATCTATCCATCTGCCTCTAGGTTTTTCCCTGGTACCAGATCTTTTACTGCTGTAGTAGCGTAATCGTAACTGATCGTGATCCGGTCTCATGAGGTGGTCAAACCACTTTTATTTTCTGCTTCTCTGTGTGTCGGATGCAGGGTGTAGTTCCTACAATTTGTCGGTGTGTGTCATCATTTCTCACTATTTATCCCAGCAACACAAATGGCTCTTCTCATACATTTAATCTCGCACGATGTGATTTTCATCTCCTGTGCTCTGTCAGGGACCATGCTTGACACAGATAGCATAGAGTTAGTAAGAATATACTATTTATCAATTAACATTTAGTATCTATACTGGTGACATAGTGGTTAGAGCGCTGGTCTCTCGCGGCAAAGGTGCTTGGTTCCAGTATTGGTACTGACACGCTCCAGTCTACCCATCTGTAAATGGGTACCTGACTTTGAGTTAGGGAAAGAAAAGGCAGCGAGGCAGGGAATTGGGCCCCCCCCCCCCCCCCCCCCCAACCTCTCGATGCTTGACCTAATATGAAGTCGTTAACACTTCAATCCCTACGGCAGTATCCGCTTTGGGATTACGTGTAAACCTTTTTACCTTTTATTCATACTGGTTTTCGGATGACTGAGCATTAGTGACAGTTGGTACATCACCTCAATGGCCCTTTGACATCTTGTTTTAATATCTATCTCTCAAGTCTTCAAATTTTTTGTGTGAAAAAGCTTCCTCTGTGCTTAAACTCTGGAACTTACGTCAGCTTAATGCTGTTGACAAGTGTGTGGAAGTGGGCAATGTGCAACGAGAATACACGTAGAGTTGTGATGTGGGTGTACGACAAAACACATCAACAAAAGCCCACTTCTTGCAAGGACATTAAACTGCAGATGGAAGCTGTGTGGATTATGATAGAGACAACGTTCAAATCAGGTAACGAGAATAAAATGTAAACATGCTGAGTTGTAGATGTAGAGGAAGTACAGGAACTTACTTACTTAGTCGTTGCCCTTCTACCGTGAGGTGTAGAGATTTGTAAGAGAGAGCGCCATACTATTATATCGGCTGTCTTCCTCCTGGCTTGGTTCCATTCTAGTCCTCGGTCCTTCAAAGAATGTCTAATGTTGTCCTCCCAGCGGACTTTGGGTCGTCCTGGGGGTCTGGATCCCTGGCTCTTAGTTTCCCATGCTTGCCGTGGTAGCTGTGGTGGATTGATGGTATTGTATGATGGTGATGTTACTAAGTGTGATGCATGAGGTCAGCTGTGAAGGCTCCTGAGATAAATGTAGCTGTGAATTTTCAGAAGGCCCTTCTTGCTACCACTACTACCTCACACCTATTTTTTTTTTTTTCTAATGAATGTGGCTACGTTAAAATTCTAGGGTATGATATGTAATGTGTTGTGGTAGTTTACATACACACACACAGATATTTAACAATTCTAATAATATTAATAAAATGTTATAACACACTGAACTAACTCAAGTTGTGTAAAATTTTGATAGAAAAATTTTCTTTAAATTTATTTGTTCTGAACCAAGGTTTTATTTTGGTCAGAACATATGAAAGGTTTTGCAATTATTAATGAAATGCATGAAGATATGGCATAATAAATGAAAGGAGTGTACATATGGATTTTACAATACTAGTTAATATTACTACTGTTCATGGTTGTAATCTATATGGAAGAACGATTTATGGATGTGCTGTTGGGGTGACCTCATCACTCCCTGTCTATGGTTACTAACATGGTCCATTTATTGATGGAAATATAATTGGTGTGTTAGAAAATGAGTTTGTGAATCTCCAGCAGGCCAGACGCTCACGTATCTTGAATGAGTAGTTCTGGTGCTGGAATATGGTGGCCCCACCTCTCCGTGCTTGGGGGCAATATACGGCTGCTCTGCCAAAATATAAACTGCACGGGTCCACTCTTGTAATCTTCAACATCACATTTGACACCACATTGGTGCCAAATAAAAAACTCACAGCTCTGCAATAAAGTATTGGTCATGTGTCAGAATTCCATCCTCTAAACCATTTCTGGACACAACACCACACACAACAACAACACCACATAGACGGGTCAGATCTCTTTGACCAAACAACACATCTTACCAAGTTGGTTTCACATAGGATAAGTTCTCCCAGACTACATATTCTGAAATATGTTCATTAGCTTCCTGCCATAGAATAGGATAGGTGATATGTTCCACTGATCTCAACACTTGATCTGTCTTTCATAATCCTTGCTGGAGTTTATGTATTTATTTGTCTCTAGACCCTGAACTGGGGCGGGGGGTCTAGAGCGAATCCTTACTTGTTGTAAGGGATAGATTTTGATATGGCAGTATCAAATCACTCGAAACATTAAACAAATATTAAAATATACAAAGAAATACTTTCAGTCTTACCAGAATTATGAATATAGAACACAGTTAATTGCTAGCAAAACTCAGCTGAGCTGCTGCCTTTAGTATGGCGTCCCTCTAAATATTTCAATTAGCTTTTGGGAATTACACCACTAAATAATTCACTGTGTCTACTAGGACAACTTATAACGAATGGCAAAAATGCGCGTCTGAGCGCCGATAATATATTCATCTATGGCCAATCACCGCCTTTTTTCCTTTTCAAATTCAAACCTCCTACCAAAAAGTCATTTCAGTCATACCTCAGTCAAGTATGCCTTATTGTCTGTTGGTCCGCCCGTCTCTACTTGCGTTTCACAAAAAAAAACACACTTGTTTTTTTGAACCAACTCCGCCTTCCCCTACACAATTTTGCCTTTAAAGTTATTTTTAGCCACAGTTCACCAGCCCATCCCGTCTCTTTCATTCCAACTAGATTTTAGCACTTGAGTCTCAAGGCTGCAGTTTTTTGAAAATTTGGGACATTTTTGTTTCAATGCAGACGCTCGCTGATATGAACAACACAGTCTTTTGTCAATATCTTTCTTATTATCTATCCGTCTGTATAAATGAAAGCATATTATTTCACTGCTCAAGATGGGCCATCCGGCCAGCTAGGTTTTATATTCCTAACATTATTATTAAGAAAAAGTTACTTTTCAAGGTTATTTGGTTTTTTGAAATATTTCTAGCATCTTCTATACTGCGTATACCGCTGAATTCAAATAAACGGACTAAGTTATCGCAAAAGCATCCAAGAAATGACTGTTGCGTATAATAGCTAAGGTCCCTTTTGTCGATTTCTTTACTTTATGTCAACTTGGGGACGTGACTTTTCCTCCTTTCCCCACCAATTGCGTCTTTTAGCCTTGCTAGTTTCAAGCACGCGTTCAGTCATATTTTTTCCTTTTGATCTTCGTTCTCATCCCGTTCCAAGGGTAAACGTTTTGCCTTCACGTCTAACAATTTAATTTCCATGGCGAGTGATGACCCGCGGCGTGGGCGATCATGTATTCTAGTAGCTTACGCATTAGTTTTTATCCCTACGTTGTATCATTGGAGATATTTTAACGTTGTATCATGGTTAATTTTATGACAGTAGCCGATCTTCTCCCATTCTGCAGACATGGCCAAACCATCTCAGTTGGGACTGTTCTACTTGGGTCTGCAGTGGTTGGGTTTTTAGGCTTTGACGTATCGTCTGGTTGCGAACCATGTCTCTTCTTGTTACTTCAACCACCTTCCTCAGATACCTCATTTCTGAGGTTTGGATCTGGCTTTTGTGGGTTGTAGTCATTGCCCATGAGTCGCATTCATACGTCAAGACTGGGACATAGGTGGAGCGGTATACAGCCATCTTCGTCTTCTTACCAACTTCTCTTTTGCTGAGGAATCCTCGATGTATGGCTTGAAAAAGTCTCCCAGATGCTGCTGTACCAACTGTAACTAATGCTCAGTCATCCGAAAACCTGTATATGGGATGTCCCCTTGAAAAAAGGAAAGATATCCAACTGGGTGGAGAACTATAGAAGATCTAATACATTTAAAAGAACTATCAAACACAATCAATAATAGTAATAAATATAGAATCACAATACCACCAAGGGAACAAAAAGCACCAATCATAGACTACACACTTACTGAAAAGATTAAACAGAACTCAGAAGATAGGGAAGCCAAAATGATAAGTAGACAGTTCATAAATCAACTAACAAAACAAAGTCTAGCTGTTTACACTGATGGATCCAAGGGCGATATTGGACAACTAGGTGCAGGAGTAGTGATACCACAGTGGGGAATTAAGAAGAGTTACATGGTAACTGGAGGGGCTTCGATTTTTACCGCGGAGATGGTAGCAATTCTAAAAAGTTTAGAAATAATCGAAGATAATCCGACAGAAGCAGTAACGATTTTTACAGACTCATTGTCATCACTACAAGCACTGGAACACCCAGGTAAGTGCAGCCGGCCAGAAATAAAGGAAGAAATTATAGCAATTAATACATCACTTGGAAACAGAGGATGCAGGGTGAGGCTAGTGTGGGTTCCAGCACACATAGGTATAGCTGGTAACGAGATGGCAGACCAGTCTGCCAAATATAGCAGCATAAGTAAAAACAATATAAGTGCAGGACTTGGAATATCAAAGATTAAGAGCCAAGTGAAGCTAACCATAAACGAGGAATAGAAAACAACATGGAAGGACAGTAGTAAAGGCAGACACGCATTCAAACTTCTAAAAGAACCAACAAGGATGTGCCAGGTCAGAGAAGAATTAAAGGTACCATCGAACAAAAAGCTGTGGTGTCTCAGTCTCGGTGCAGCGTACTTTATGATAGAGGAACCACACTGCCAAGAATGTCAGGAAGAAAATGACATGGACCACTACCTGATCCACTGTAAAAAGTACGAACAACAAAGGCTTGAATTAAAAACTTACTATAGAAATCACAATATAGACATGACAGGGAATAAGGTTTTAAGTACAGATGCTCTAGGGGAAGTCCAATCAATACTTAAACGATATATACATAAAACAAAGGAAAACATATAAGGTTAGTAACAATGACAATATTAACAACAATAACAAGAATAATACCTCAGAAAAGACATTCAAACAAATATAAATTAAGCAACAAAATCTAACAAATCATTAAAAAAATAATAATTAAAAAAAAACAGAAAAATTAGCAAACTTACTAACTACTCATAGGACAAGTGGAAAGTCAATGAGGTTAAAAAAAAAAAAAAACACCAACTCAAAAAGAACAAATACTAATACAAATTAAAACCAAGTGCAAAGGACAATAGTTATCTATATACAATACAAAACTGAAAATAAAATGACAAATACTAATGTGATAGGGTGGGCGAGATGATGATGATGCTGTTGTGATGTGTGATCACCTTCTTGCACACTCGCAACCGACCCGATCAACAATAAAACTCTGATTCTTAAGGCAGGGGCTGTATTTATTCATACAACACAGGCAGTGACCAAGCGCATGAAGCAAACATTAAACAAATAAAACAAAGCAAACAAAACAAAACACCCAGCCAGTGCTCTATTGCTAATCTGAAACAGAAACAAAGCACCGGCTAATTAAAATCATAATAGTTAAATAATGAGAAACGATACTCTCACCTGCCAAACAGTCCTTCCACGCCACCTGACACGCTCAACTATCACACACACACACTCATGCATGTCGTTCAATGAGACTAGTATGGTGTTGTGCATGAGGCTGGCAATCTCACCATGTAACACAGATTGCTACCGAAACCACTACTGCACGAGCATATGCATACTTTGTGAGGGCTTCATGTGGATGCCAGCCACATTGGTGGCCCCATGCTCCATAAGGATCGAAAAGAGAAATATATATCTCCAAGTGAGCCCACGTGCTCTCACAAACCATAATTAAATAATAATAAAATGGACATAAAATAATATTCACCGATATGTACAACGAATACTCTCATTAATGAGCATAAATCACCACCTCGCAACTGATCCATCTCAATATTCATCATTGCACTCTGAAGCATGTCGTATATACCGACTGATGAGATTGTGAACTCATCATATAAAACGCATTGTTACAGAAAACAAACCACTGCCATAGCATATAAATGCTTCATGCAGGCTTCTGTTGGATTCAGCCGCACTGGTGTCGCCCTGCTCCGCAAGGGGCAAACAGGAACGTTTATGTCTCAAATGTGCTCCGCGTACCACAAATCTAAATGACTATTCTCACCTCACTCAAAGTAACACACTAAAGATATTCTTTGATCCTTAGCCGCCGACTGTCAAAGCAGACAGTGGCCATTACGCCTGGTGGCGTCTTGTAGGGCAACAACAAATGGATTCCACTTTGCTCGGTCGGCGGCCATCCTTCGTACAGTGCCCCAACTCTGGTTCATTCTTTGCATCTCAGCCTCCACAGTCCCCCGCCAAGTTGTTTTTGGTCGGCCTCTGTTTTCCTTCAGGGGTCCATAGCATAGCTGTTCTTGTGATGGCATCGGGGTCTCTTCTGAGGACATGGCCAACCCAGCTCCAGCGGCTGCCAGCTATGATGGTGTGCATGTCCTCTTGCTTGCTCCGAGTAAGCAGATCTTGGTTGGTGATGGTATTCGGCCAAAAGATTCGGAGAATGTTTCTTAGGCATGTTGTGTGAAAATAGGACAATTTCGCCATTTCCTTATCTGTAACTCTCCAGCTCTCCGCGCCATAGAGAAGCACAGAAAGCACACAGCTCTGATATAATCCTAATTTTGTGCTTGTGCTGTACTGAGAGGACTTCCAGATGTTGTTTAGACTAAAAAAGACTGTTCTTGCTTTGTTCATTCTGTTGTTGATGTCTTTGCTTGCTCAGCCGTCTGGTGTTACTATGCATCCTAGGTATGTGAAGGCATCTGTCTGTTTCAGTTGCTGATTCCTTACTGATATGGGCTCAGGGTTGCTCACATTGAGCGTCATGACCTCTTTCTTCTTTAGGTTGATGTTCAAGCCCACCCACTAAAGATATACAGTAGAATAATCAATTATCGTGAAATTCACTAAATTACTCTTACATTAAAGAATAAAATAAAATTACTCTCGACTTAACAACTAGAACTAAATTCATCACATAAAGGAGATTTAACACGAAAACTATCTCTTCCATTACTGATGAAAATTACCTTGACCTGCCTTCACCCACGTGTCAATCACCCGATATAAAATAGCGTAATGTTATAGGCTTACAACGCGTGATAACCAAGCGTGTTAATGCAGACTCCCTGGCGCCTTCTTTATGCACAGTCATAAACACGTAGCCCCCCGGTTGCCATCTTGCCAACAAGTTAATATTATCTAAATTACAGTCCCAGATAGCATCTCTGTCCAGTTCCATGTATGAAATACTTTCATTCTATATTTGCCTTTCTTGCCCGGTCTGACGAATGAAATAATTGCTACTAAACTCTTACAGCCGCAATCTGGACTTAACACCAGTAAAATCTATCCACACATATTTTCATTCATCTATCATTTCAGAACTAAATATAATGTCCTAAAAAGAAGTCTCCTTAGGAAACACATCTATCTGTCTATTTCATTAAACATTAGAACAGACACGCTGAATATAATTCTAAAGCTACAGGGAAATAATGATAATTTCACTAGGAAATTATCTAATCTGCTTTAAAATCAAACTCACGTGTTCAAGGCATCTACAGATCGACTCTGGTTTATTACTCTGGGCTGCTCTTGCAAATAAGGATCTTTCGCCGGCTAGGCACTTCTTTATATAAGCCGCTAAGCCTAATCACTCAACTTAGTCGGCACGCGCAGTAATTGGGCCACTTACATAACACACGCGATGAATGCTCTAGAAAGAGCGAAAACACAAATATAACACACAACTATTTCTAGGCTTTATTGTGGCCTAGTAATATATCTTCTTCTTGAAGATGTTGTGGTAAAAAGGCAAAGAACCACGGAGACAATGGGGATGACAAAATGGCGCTGAGAACGAAAGACAAAATGGCGCTGTCACACTAATATAAATTAAAACCAGCAACTGCAATAGACAATAGTTATTTAAATTTAATACAAAGTTAGTAAATAAAAAGACACTAAATACCCCAATTAAAACCAATTTTTAGGTGAACAGGGTAGACCAAGATGGAACGAGAAGAGGCAATAATGGTCAGCCGTCAAGTGCCCGTTCTCCACCCATCAACTTTTCAAAACAACAACACAACCCAGCTGCTGCTCTTCGGGTAGCCAACTATTCTTTGATGCGTCCCTTCCGGTCTATGACAGCTCCAAGGTATTTAAAGTGGTCGACCTGCTCCAGGACCTGTTCTCCCAGCTTAATCTGATGCCTTCTTTCCTCTCGTGATACCACTATGGTTTTTGTTTTCGAGCTGCTTATGATCATCCCTCTCTTCCCCAGCTCTTCCTTCCAGACTTACAGGTTGGATTGGAGATGTGGGACCCAAAGATGCAGCAATAGAGAATGCAGTCAGCGACCCATAGCTTGACTGCTTGCGTCAGCGAACCAGAGCTGACCGAGACCCTACTCCACCTCCACGTGGTGGTCCAGGCTGAATCACTGCAGTCTGGCTGAGAGAGTAGGGATCGAAGGGGAAAGTCAAACCCGGTCCCAAAAATGCCGTGCTGAAGTCGGATGTGTCGGCCAAAAGGCACAGATATCGCAGCTCCGGTGTAAACAGACACAACGCAACCAACGTCCTTTTCAGGACGAATGAGGAAGAAGAATAAGGATTGGAGATGTGCCTCTGATTTATCGATCAGGGCAACATCATCAGCAAATGCCAGCTCTGAAATACAGACCTGTCTCATCTTCCAGTACCGCACTGAATATTTTCCTGTCCCCTCCTTACATGCCTTGATGACATCATCCATGAGGAGTATGAAAAGATAAGGCGACAGGATATCACCTTGTCTTACACCAGTGGTGATCCTGAATTCTTTTGACTTATGGTTTGCCGTCCTCACATAATTTCTGCAAGACCTGTAGAAGCTCTGTATAGCATGAATCAGAGGTGTTGGAATGTTCTCCCTTGCCAAACAGTCCCAGAGTTTGTTCCAGGGGACCTTGTCAAATGCCTTTTCCAGATCTAAGAAGGAAAGATGAATCTCACTCTTATACTCAAGAGCCTTTTCACTCAACTGTCTAAGTGTGAAGATTAGGTCTTAAGTACTTCGATTTGCTTGGAAGCCACACTGAACCTCATCCATTTGTGGCTCAGCTAGGAGTCTGAGTCTCTGCTCCAGTATTCTAGAGTAGATTTTACCAGGGACACTAAGAAGGGATATATCTCTATGGTTTCCACATTGTCACCCTGTTTGAAAATCGGTGCTATGATGGCAATCTCCCAATCCTTTGGTACGGTCTTGTTGCACCAAGCTGCACGTAGGACCCTAAGGAGTAATAGGTTTCCTGCTGCTCCCATGTACTTAACCATTTCTGGTGTTATACCATCATGTCCTGCAGCTTTGCCAATCTTGATTTTCTCCAGTGCTGCCTTCAGTTCTTCCATCTTTATGTCATCTTCATCACCGTTGGTTTCCCCTTCTGTGTCAGTTGTTATCATTTCTGATGTTTGACCTTGCTCACCATCCAGGAGCTCTGAAAAATATTCTTTCCATTACTTCTTTTGGGGCAGTAAGCAATTTGCCTTGCTTGTCCTTTATAAATTTAAGAGGGCACTGTTTTTTATTCCTCATGTTCTTTAGGGTCTTATAGAACAATTTCTGGTTTTCTTGCGCACCACTTTCTAGCTTTTCTCCAAATTCTTCCCAGGACTTCTGTTTTGCTGCTAGCACCTTATTCTTTGCTTCTGAGTATCATATATTCTCTGTATTTCTGTTTTTCCTGCTGTGTTTTTAGCTCCTAAGTATTGTTTCCATGTCTTTGTCTTCTCTCTTATTTTCTCTTTAACTTCCTCTGTCCACCAAGGTGTCCTCTTTATCTTATTCCCAAGTCGAACTTCATCACATGCTTCTGCTGCAGCTGTCTTTATGATGTCCTTGAATTTCAGCCAAGGTTTCCAGGTCATCAGGTTGTTGTTCTGTGTTTCTTACTGCGTATTGCTACAGCAGTAAGTACCGTACAGGAACTAATGAATTCAAAGTGAATGGTCAGTAAACTGGATGGGTTTAAAAAAAATCGAAAAAAGGTGATTCGTCTTACGAGGACAAAAGACAAAGAAAATAGTCTACGTTACGGCCACAAGGCCTTCGTCAGGAAAGGAAAGAAAGTGAAGTCCTAGTCGCTTTCTGTTCAGTCACGCGGTCATCAACAGACAGCGATTTTGATAGAATTTCGGTTCTTGCCTTCAGGGAAGTACCCAGTTTTTATTTTATTTAGTTTTTATGTGTCCTATCTAGCCTTCACTTTCTTTCCTTTCCTGACGAAGGCCTTGTGGCCGTAACGTAGACTATTTTCTTTGTCTTTTGTCCTCGTAAGACGAATCACCTTTTTTCGATTTTTTTTCAAACCCATCCATTGTATTCCACGTCTTACCGCAGTTCCCCTCAACTTCCATGGTCAGTAAACTGTAGATCTGCAATGGGTGTATGAGACACACACTACCTTATCGTGCACGATTGTCCTCAACTCCCAACAACCATTTTTTTTCTCACAAATTGCCTTGCTTTGGCGAGGTGCGCACCGTTCAGCCTAGACCCATGGTCCGTCGGTTATATTAAGGCGCTTGCCCAAACACAAAAGACAAAATGGTCTGGTAATTGTAAATCATGCAATAGAAATGGTGTCCTTTACGTTAGAGAGGGCGCTCTTATAAGAGTTAGTTACTTTCAATTCACCTGTCATCACTGACTTTTCCATCCTTATGGAAAATCAGACCTCAAGGTCTTTTATATTTTGACTATGCGCCCCAATATAACCGACTAGGCTGAACAGGACGCGCATTGCCAAAACGAGGCAAAATTTTATGTTTAAAAAAATAAGTTTCTTATGGAGCATGAAGTTTATCAACGCTGCTCCCCCCCCCCCCCCCCCCCTCCCCCCCGGCAGGACGCCTGCAGCAAGCACTTACATGGTCTTGTAGCTGTGGTTTATGTAGTAATTTGTTTTAATTAATGACGCTGCCATCTCATGCATAACTTCATATTAGTGGCCTTGTACGACATGCCTGAGGGAGCAGTTTTCCTATTCTTTCTGTGTCTCATCACAGACCCCCCGGGAACCACGTGGGGCTTATTGTCAATTACTTGACTATTGGTCTTTCTTTTTCTGTCTTTCTTTCTGTCTGTCTTTCTTTCTTTCTGTCTGTCTTTCTTTCTTTCTGTCTTTCTTTCTGTCTGTCTTTCTTTCTGTCTGTCTGTCTTTCTTTCTTTCTGTCTTTCTTTCTGTCTTTCTTTCTGTCTTTCTTTCTTTCTGTCTTTCTTTCTTTCTGTCTTTCTTTCTTTCTGTCTTTCTTTCTTTCTTTCTGTCTTTCTTTCTTTCTGTCTTTCTTTCTGTCTTTCTTTCTGTATTTCTGTATTTCTTTCTGTCTTTCTTTCTGTCTGTCTTTCTTTCTGTCTGTCTTTCTGTATTTCTTTCTGTCTTTCTTTCTGTCTGTCTTTCTGTCTGTCTTTCTTTCTGTCTTTCTGTCTTTCTTTCTTTCTGTATTTCTGTCTGTCTTTCTTTGTCTTTCTGTCTTTCTGTCTGTCTTTCTTTCTGTCTTTCTTTCTTTCTGTCTGTCTTTCTTTCTGTCTTTCTTTCTGTCTGTCTTTCTGTCTGTCTGTCTTTCTTTCTTTCTTTCTGTCTTTCTTTCTTTCTGTCTTTCTTTCTGTCTTTCTTTCTTTCTGTCTTTCTTTCTTTCTTTCTTTCTGTCTTTCTTTCTGTCTTTCTTTCTTTCTGTCTTTCTTTCTGTCTTTCTGTCTGTCTTTCTTTCTGTCTGTCTGTCTTTCTTTCTTTCTTTCTGTCTTTCTTTCTTTCTTTCTTTCTTTCTGTCTTTCTTTCTTTCTTTCTGTCTTTCTTTCTGTCTTTCTTTCTGTCTTTCTTTCTTTCTGTCTTTCTTTCTGTCTTTCTGTCTGTCTGTCTTTCTGTCTTTCTTTCACAGTGATAAATGACTGCTATGTGTGTTATTGTTTTCTAGCGGGAGATGAAACAAGGCGTGTCGACAAAGAGATAACATAACGAGGAAACGACATTGCAGCCATCAGCCATGTACGGAACTCATTACTACAAATGTTTGGGGGTTATGAAACAAAAGATTAATTGCACTGAGCCAACAATTTGAACAGTGAGACGGGACCCAAAGATGCAGCAATAGAGAATACAGTCAGCGACCCATAGCTTGACTGCTTGCGTCAGCGAACCAGAGCTGACCAAGACCCTACTCCACCTCCACGTGGTGGTCCTGGAAACAGGCTGCACCACTGCAGTCTGGCTGAGAGAGTAGGGATCGAAGAGGGAAGGCAAACCCGGTCCCAAAAAATGCCGTGTTGAAGTCGGATGTATCGGTCGAAAGGCGCAGATATCGCAGCTCCGGTGTAAACAGACACAACGCAACCAACGTCCTTTTCAGGACGAACGAGGAAGAAGAAGAAGAAGAACAGTGAGATAAAAGAAGATGACATGGAAGAAATAAGTACTTTCAGTAACAGAGAAACCATCACTTCTCATATTGTGATGTTTGGCTTGGCTTTAAGGACCATCTTTATTGCACAAGGACAACTCTATCAGTGCTCCGATCTCCTCTCTTTGATCACACAAGGAGGATATCAGCACGGTGCACGAACTCCGTAACACCGGCGAGGATCCCAGTGTGTGTATACAGGAGTCACACATTCTATAAATATTTTTGTGGTGGGTAGGTTTCCTAATTTGTATATTTTGTCAGGGCAGCGACCGTATGGCTTATTTTTTTACGATTTCCAACGGCCGAGGGGTTTTGAACATGCGCAGCTTGCACACAGGACCTCTTATTTTGTCGCCCTTAGCCGTGAAGGCTAGGCATCCGATCTCACTACCCAGGAAATCAGAAGTTTGACATCATTAGGAACCACTGATTCTGAAAAAAATATCCATCAATTATATATCCTGTGCTAGGAGCGAACCAGGTACCTTTAGAATTAGAGGCAGATGCCATATCTCTGAGCCACTCCGATCCCCGAATTATGTGAGGATGACTACTAAATAGCCCAGTTCTTTTTTTACAAGTTTCTTTGGAACACTTTTCTGAGTTTTAAAAAGTTTGTTTTTTGCTTTCTGCTGTGAAATTGCTTTTCAATTTACATTTTTGTTTTGTCGTCTTTAAAACAATTTTCTTTCATTTTACAGAGTTTTGCGTCTTTGACTTTTCATTTCGACCAAATATAAATTGTCAAATTTCATAAGTTAAAACCAGTGTTTAAAGTAAGCCGTGCGTCTTGATTTTGTTATAATAATATGCTTTTATGGCACGTGTTTGTCCTGTAGGACTGTTTGATTTTGTGTATCTTTGGTAGTTTAAATCGTGCCAATGTCAGTCGAGATACAGGAAATACCAGGACTAAACATCAGTGGAAGGTCAATAAACAACCTTAGATATGCAGATGATACCGTGTTGTTAGCTGAAAGCGAACAGGAGTTACAAGAACTAGTGAAGCAAGTGAACAGTATAAGTCATGAATATGGACTCGACATTAATATTGAGAAAACAAAAGCTATGATAATTAGCAAAACAGACGATAAACCCACATAAAAGATAAGCGTAAATGGGAAAACCCTGGAACAAGTCAAGAGCTACGTATATCTTGGTCATATAATAACAGAAGATGGCAGATGTGAAACAGAAATCAAGAAGAGAATAGGAATGGCCAAGGCTACATTCAACAACATGAAACATATACTGACATCAAAACAGTTATCTCACAAATTAAAACTGAGAATCATAAAGTGTTATATATATTCTGCATTTCTGTATGGGGCAGAAACATGGACCATGTATAAGCATTTGGAAGAAAGAATTGAGGCTCTTGAAATGTGGATATATAGAAGAATGGGGCGTATCTCATGGAAAGAGAAGAAAACAAATAAGGAGGTCCTAGAAAATCTAGGTATGAAAAGAGAACTAATAAGGGAGATCAAAGTTCGGCAGCTAAAATACTTTGGCCACATAAAAAGGTATAACACCCTGCAGAAGACCATACCAAACAAAATAGATGGTGGAGAGCATATGATCGCAAACGTGCAAGGGAGAAGACAGCGAAACTACTTACGTGGGAAGACAGAACATCAAGAGATGGATTCGAAGGATCATGGAGTCTATCAGAGTGCACCACCAAGACAAGAGACAGAAGACGTTGGAGATCCATTACAGCCAACCTTCGTTGTGGAGATGGCAGCTGCTGATGATGATGAGCTAAGGAATGTGACACTGAAACTGCAGGAGATGTACGCCAACGATGTTTACTGTGCAAGAAGAAGGTAAAAAAAAGTAAGTAACGCGTGATTAGCTGGCACCGAGGGCGTGGCGTTAGGGAAGTTTGTATTTAGAATTCATGATTCAGCAGACAGACAGACACATATTTCCTAACCTAGATAAGGGGTTGTACACATATGACGTCACGCAGTGAGGGAGAGAGGGTTCACAATTTTGTGACAAAGTGTGACGTTAGGTAAAAAAAGGGAGTTTTAAGAAATGCGACGTCACATACAAAAATACGAGTGAAGATCGCTTCTTTCATAAATGATGTCTGAGTAGGCTTTACATCCAGGTTGCCAGTATCATGCACAGCTCATATAAGTCGTCTTGTACGACATATCTGAGGGAACAGTAGTCTGTTGTTTCTTTGTCTCACTAGCAGGGGCGGACTCAGCGCTGGGGAATTTGGGGTGCTGCCAGAGGGCCCACAGCTAGGACTTAAGCATTTAGAACCAGTAATCAAAGTGGGCTCAGTAATCAGTGGTCAATGACTTGTATTTGCTTTGGGGTTCCGAGTACTGTCAATCCGCCCCTGCTCATAAGTGACTCCCAGGAACTACACAATTTCCTTCACTATTAGTATATACAATTTTCTTTCGTTGGTTCTTTCTTTTTTCTAAAGTTGAGCGTACCTAAATCTCGATCGACCACAGTTACAGCTATACACGGGACTGTTGTAAACGGTCGGCCTATTAAACAGTCCTTTGGCTTTCTGAAAGATCTTTTCATCCGCTGCGTTCAAGCGAAGCGCCCTCGACAATTTTATTTCTAAGGCCATCTATAAATAAACAGCAAGAATATATTCTTTCCGAAGGCGACTATTTGCATACGGGTCTATGCAACATGGTTATAAGATTGTGTGAATAGCAATAATGCGTAGGCCTGCTCAAATCCAGGTTGTGGGTTATCTCCGACCGCTACTCTTCTTACACCGTTTGATGTGCACTTTTGCCCACATGGTATCTTTTTCTCGTGTTATTACGTTTGAAGCCTGATGCATCTCTTTTTTTTATATATGCGCCTTTGTGTTGTTTAGATTGTATGTGCAATGTGATGCGATTTCCAGTAATTATTCCTTACATGGCGGTGATTGGTTCGCTGTGTTGCTAAAGTATGCGCTGTATCATACCCAGCTGTGTTGAATGTGTAGGTTAGGTTGTGTGTGTGTGTTGCAGGCTGGTGTATGTTATTGGTGTTATGCTGCATGGTAGACAACTGCCCTCGCTTAGCGAATTGTGTGCAGTGTTCCCACTCTTATTTTTTCCACCCAGACATAAAGGTAAAGGTAGTCTCATTGCAGAAGCTCCCGCAGGGGAGTGAAGTGTTGAAGACTTCACAATACTAGGTCCAACTTTATAAGGTGGGGTGACCAGTTCCCTTCCTCGCTGCCTTTGCCGTCCCTGACTCAAGAGCACGGTCAGGTATCCATTTATAGCCAGGTAGACTGCGGAATGATGTTACCAGGCTTCGATCCCGAAACACAGTAACTGTGCTGCGAGAGGAAAGCGCTGTAACCACTGAACTGATCGGACGCTCTCCTAGATATACTGTATATTTTTTTGGTACCATCTATGTTTCCATGTTCTTTCTCCTGTGACACCACCCCCCCTTTGCAAATTATATTTCTGCTTTTGCTACTTAATACAGCACATACAATACTCCATTCATTGGCTTGGTTTGGTTTTAAAAATGACTATCTTCACTGCACACTGACAACTCCATCAGTGCTTTAATCTCCTCTCTTAGATCACACAAGGAAGATCTCAGCATAGTGCACAAACTCTGTAACACAAATGTGTGTATACAGGAATAAGATATTCTATACATATTTTTGTGGTGGGTAGGTTTCATAATCTATAAATTTTACCAGGGCAGCAGCCTACTCTTTACGATTTCCACCTGCTGATGGCTTTTAACGTGCGCAACTTACACGAGGGATTTCCTATTTTTTCGCCTTTATCCGAGAAGGCTAGGCATCTGATCTCACTACCCAGGAGATCAGGGGGAAGTATGACATCATTAGGAATCACTGGTTCTGAAAAAAAAATTTCCATAATTTATATTCCCTGTGCTGGGAGCGAACCCGCTACCTTTAGAATTAGAGGCGGACCCCATACCTCTTAGCCACTCCGTTCATTGATGCAAGCCACCTTTGTGAACGAATGACGTGTGTGTTTCCAGATATTTCTATTACTTCACATAAGGAAGTAAAGCATTCCAAAACATTCAGTGTTGTTGAAGACAGCATGTCTTATCAACAAGGCATTTGCATACGTACAATCTATCTTAAGCATTTCCCCCCCTGCAATTACTGTTGGAAGTGCAGATACATGGGTTTACCACAAGTTGGCTGTTGTACGACATTTCGATGAAGAAAAATGCGAAGTAGTTTTGATTCCTTGCAGTATTTAGTTCACAACGGGCTGATCACCCGTTTGCCAGTCACTTCGATTACGGAAACAACAGCAAATGGATTGATTTGCCATTGCCCTAAAGACGCCACTAGGCATGATGGAAAACAATGGCAAAGAAAACCTATCTGCTGTTGCCCTAAGACGCCACTAGGCGTAATGGCCACTGACTGCTTTGACGGTCGGTGGCTAAGGATGGAAGAAGAAGAAGAAGAAGTATTTAGTTAAAGTGGATAATGCATCAGGATCTGGATTAAATACAACAATCAAAGCTCAACTGGAAGAGGCGTACATTCCAGAAAGTAGTAATATGATAGGATCTATGAGTGCCAACTGTGCATCAATGATTGATATAAGTGGTGCGCTTCAAAGCACACATGGAAGGACGTTCTAGACGCAATTGCTATTGGTTGCATATGCTATTCATGTGCTCTTTGCACTAACAATGGAAGGAGTTTTCTTCCTTTATGGTTAGAAGCATATGTTTCAAATACAGTTTGTTTCTGCTTGTTATAGAAGTGCTAATTACTTTTTTTTTCTGTAATACATAATCTAATAATGTCACTGGCTTTAAAATTATGTGACACATCTGTCTATCTAATCTAATCTATCAACCCAACCGTCTGACTTAGCTGCTTACCTCCTACCTACCTACCTACCCACCGAATCTCGTCATACCATTTTAATCCTCCTATTTTATGCAATGAACCAGAGTTGGGGCACTGTACGAAGGATGGCCACCGACCGAGCAAAGTGGAATCAATTTGTTGTTGCCCTACAAGACGCCACTAGGCGTGATGGCCACTGACTGCTTTGACGGTCGGCGGCTATGGATCAAAGAAGAAGAATTCTATGCAAGCACTCTTTTTTGAAAGTCTGCAACTTCTTGGTTGTGGTTTTTGTCATTCTTCGTGTTTCAGATCCAAACAATTTCATTGCCTTGACATTTTATTTGAAGACATCAGGTAAGTCACATTATCGACAAGAATTATTTGTTTCTAGACAGACCATATTCATCGTCTACATGTTTCTATGGTCTACGTTTTTCTAAAAACAAAAAATGTATTGGAGTGGCAACACTGGTTTGTAGAAGGTATCACGTTACCGGCTTCGTGTATCCATGTGTGGTTTTGCTTTGGTGTGTACATAAATGCACACCTGATGTAATTGTGTGTCAGTGAGTGCACTGAGTGTAGTGTGGTTTAAGACCCCTCCCCCATGTGTTTTGTGTGGTTGGATGGTGGCATATATTAGGACTGGTGTTTGCTCGTGGGCTGATAATGAAAATTAGGTTTAGTGTGAGTGTTTGTGTACGTGCGGCGGCATATATGCGATTGTAAATGTCTGTACCGAGGCATAGTTGCGACTGTGTATGTTGTGGTGGCTAATGTAGGTGGTAATGATGATGATAAAAGAAATCAGTAAGGGACTTGAACTAGAAAACCTTGATTGCACAACTCATGTATTAATAATTTACAATGAGAATCATCATGATTTTCTTTTGCGTTCCTGACAGAGCAGAGAACCACCAATGAAGCTGGTTCCCTTACAGGAAGCCTGCACCAAACATCCACAAGCTCTTACAGCGGTGGTTTCTGCAGCAGTTTATATCATACAAGTGTAAAAGCTCGTCATAAGACGGGAATTAAATTCAAAAGCACCAATATCTAACGGCAATTTTACTTATTCAAAAGTATTAATAAAAAAACCACTGTGCATCACCACAGTACACGAACTACGTAGCAGCAGCGAGGATCCCAATGTGTGTATACGGGATCACACATTCTAAAAATATTTGTGTGCACACCGTCATTTGCGCATTCTTCTTTGGTAAGTGTTACTGTTTTCTGGAGAGTACCGGTACATATAAGGGAAACTATACAATTAATGTCTAACTTTCAATCACTGTTGCATCCCTTAGCGTTACGCACTGACAGAAAAAGCTGGGATTTTATATATAGGATGGTGAGGTTGCCAGTCTCCACACACAACCTCATATTAGTCACCTTGTGTGACATGCTTGAGGGCGCAGTAGGTCCTACTATTCTGTTTTTGTCTACTCAGAGACCCCTGGATACTGCACGGTGCTAAACTAAATATAAACCAAATAAAAATGTTGAAGAGTGGTGGTGACTGAGTGTGGTTCGTATCCATGCTTCTTTCAGTGTGATGTGACAGTCACCATTGTTTGGGGCTGTCCATAAAAGAAGTCGAAAGGAGAGGGGGGAGGGAGGGGTATGTGAAAAGTGGACATGAGGGGGGGGGGGGGAAGAGGGGTATTTAAGTTGAAAGTGGGAGTCCAATTCACAAATCACATGACAGCTCTCACTCACATACAAATCTATCAACTCTCACTCACATACAAATCTATCAACTCTCACTCACATACAAATCTATCAACTCTCACATACAAATCTATCAACTCTCACTCACATACAAATCTATCAACTCTCACTCACATACAAATCTATCAAGAGTAACAAACCCTCTTATCTTCGAAAGCTTCTTACTGACCAGCTAAACCCATATAAACGTTCTTCGGATTTTGTCCCTCTTGTCAGGCCTTCCAATCCTTCTAGACTCAAAATCTCTAATATGAAGATGTTTTAACTTCAATGCTCCTGTTCTCTGGAACAAACAACCGTAGTATAGTAACTCTCTGGGAACCGATATCACAATTATTGTTATTTCATAATTAGATTTTTAAGATTTAAGTATATGTAGGTGATTAAAAATTTAAGCTTATGTGTTTAATCAAGACCATGTGGAGTGGACGTCCACAAGGGGGGAGGGGTCAATAGAATGTGGACAGAGGTGGACATGGGGGAGGGGAGGGTAAAAAAATGCCAGAATTTTGTGGAATTCTTTTATGGATGGCCCCTTTTCCTGTTTGCTCCTTGCAGAGCATAGAGCCACCACTGTAGCTGGTCTCATTTACAAGTATTCACACGCTGTTATAGTGGTAGTTTTTGTAGCAATTAGTTTTTCACGATGCCTAGTCTAGATGGTAAAGGATCCCGTTACACGCCCATTGAGGCATATTGGGAATATGGTGATAGGCCCATATTTTCTTGACCATCGGCACACTAGGGGTGATGTGTTCAGCATCACGCCGGCCGCCTTAACCTTCCCAGAAGTTGCTCTGGTACCCAATTGGGGCTGGGTCGACCCAGGAGCCGTTGGCGGCCAAAAGAAATCCCACATCATCTGGGGATCGAACCATAGACCACTGAGCTAGGAAGCCAGTGCACTAACCACTATGCTACCGTGGCTCTCTAGTCTAGATGCCAGCTCACATATTTAGTCGCCTTGTATGACATGTTTGAAAAATCATTAGTCCTATTAGTTCTACGTCTCCACAGAGACCTGCCAGGAATTAAATGGGGGGCAATATGTAACAACTAGACAAACTCATCTGTACTCACACTGTCTTGGTATGTGTGATACTGCCTAGATGTGTGAGCCTGCAAGGACTCCTCAAAGACCTGCTGCTGAGGCACCACCTGTTGTGGTACCACCTGTTGGGGCACCTGTCGCACCGTGTGTTGCTGGGATGATCTGATTGACTGTGACACTGCTTCCAGGTTCTTCTCCAGTTCGTCCAGTCGGGTAGTTGACTCTGCCTTGTCTTTGTTTAAATCTGCAAGGTGGTGGTGACCTGGAGGGGAAAACACCTGATAGAAGGGGAAACCCTTAGGCTTACATACAGGAGGGGAAAACACCTGATAGAAGGGGAAACCCTTAGGCTTACATACAGGAGGGGAAAACACCTGATAGAAGGGGAAACCCTTAGGCTTACATACAGGAGGGGAAAACACCTGATAGAAGCAAGGAAGGATAAAGTAAAATGAGGCGAAGCAAAGAAACATTCTTGCCTATGGCTTATACACATGGCTTATAACATCTTGTCTATGGGTTATACACATGGCTTATAACATCTTGTCTGTGGCTTATAACATCTTGTCTGTGCCTTATAACATCTTGTCTGTGGCTTATAACATCTTGTCTGTGGCTTATAACATCTTGTCTATGGCTTATACACATGGCTTATAACATCTTGTCTATGGGTTATACACGTGGCTTATAACATCTTGTCTGTGGCTTATAACATCTTGTCTGTGGCTTATAACATCTTGTCTGTGGCTTATAACATCTTGTCTATGGCTTATACACATGGCTTATAACATCTTGTCTATGGGTTATACACGTGGCTTATAACATCTTGTCTGTGGCTTATAACATCTTGTCTGTGGCTTATAACATCTTGTCTGTGGCTTATAACATCTTGTCTGTGGCTTATAACATCTTGTCTGTGGCTTATAACATCTTGTCTGTGGCTTATAACATCTTGTCTGTGGCTTATAACATCTTGTCTGTGGCTTATTACATCTTGTCTGTGGCTTATACACTTAAACAAAGACTGGAGTCAACGCGTTTCAGAGGCAGGCAACCCAGATGCTGTGGGATTCTACTTAAAAAACCCTGAGCTCCGTAAAGATCTACTTTGATAAATCATGTCTGTCTTCAGCTGTTAGAGTATTTAGAATTTGGATTAAGTCTGTATTTAACTTTAATCTCTGCTGGAGCTCTGCTTTCTGGAATTTCATCAACACAGCAGTCGAAAGTTCAAACTCAATGATATTTGACAGAATGTTACTCCATATGAAAACACAGACATCTTCCTTATAGGAAGAGCGATTCACAATTTGATCACAGCCCACTCCATCAATGTAATCCTAAAATGGATCCCTGGACACAGTGAAAAGAGGGCTGATAGACTTGTTAAAATAGGAGGCTCTAAACAACAAAAGGACAGATCCTGCAGCACGAGAACAGTCACACAGATTATCAGAAAAAACACAAGGGAAATATGGCTGAACAGATAGGCAAACAGGACAAAATGTCTTTAATGAAATGATCCACCCAAAAGACAACATCAACAGACTCAACAGGAAAAATCTTCCAGTCTCATCTTCCAGTTTCGAACAGGACACGCCAGAATCAATAGCCATTTAAACCATATTAACCCTCAGCTCCTACCAATGTCAGCATCCGACTGACAGAGTGGTTAGAATCACGGTCCCGACATGCTCGTCTACCCAACCTCAAATGGGTACATGGCTTTGAGTTAGGGAAGGAAAAGGCAGCGAGGCAGGGAACTGGTCACCCCACTTCTCGATGCTGGACCTAGTATGGAAAATCTGTAATTCACTCCCCTACGGCAGTAAATGCTATGGGACTACCTTTACGTACCTATGTGTAGACACTGCTCTCACCCTTATGAAACAACCACCCACCTTCTCATATGCAGTGCCCACCACTCACAAACATCAGGAGAATACCTACAATCACCAACTCACTATATGGAACCTTGGACCAACTGCAGAAAACCTGCACTATTCTAAGAATAGCGTTGGACTGCCAAGAGTAGACATGCTCTGCAGCTATGGGATATCAACGACGACGACAACATAATGTTAACTTCACTTAAAAAAAACCAAAAAAACTCATCCCTATATTTATCTCTTTCATGTCTTTTTTATCCCTTTCATGTTTTTTATCCCGTTCATGTCTTTTTTTTTATCCCTTTCATGTCTGTTTCTAATTTGCTTACCCATGTGGTTTTTAGAACGCCTCTATTTCTCTCTACCTTGGAGATTCCAGAACAAGGATTGCCTTGTAATGCTACAAATGGTTTCCACACCCATATGCAACCAGGACTTGAAAGGGGAGCAAGAAACAGTAACACTCTACCTTACCATGCATGCCGAAGAAGGCAACTAAGGAGGGTTGAGAACAGGGAAGAAACCCCTTTCTGTTGAAACGTTTAAGTCAAGCTTGTTACACACATTACCCCGTGTAGTTCCCGGCAGTGGCGTCACTAGGGGGGTGCGGACCGCACCAGGTGACACCATCAGAGGGGGTGACACCAAAATGACTGTCTATAAAATTTGTGTGCAGTGTTTCAGCAGAAATTTATTATTTATTTATAAAAATATCCCTGTAGTTAGTTATAACCAAAAACATGTTTCGTAAGCCCAGTTTACATGTACTGTATCAATATACATAATTTTTGATGTAGTTCTTAAACGTGTTTACTTTGAATTCTATTGTTTTCTTACCGAATTTTCACTTTAACCACATGAAACTATATAAATGTAAATACATTTAGGCTATGCATATGATAATGTAATTTAAAGGTGTAATTTTAATTTTGCTAGTTGTTTATGTCCCTACTATTGCCATTACATTCAGTGATATACGGGAATTAAGATTTACGAGTAACATTAGTACAAAAAAACATTACTAAGGATTCAGTATGGTCTGGTACGGGAGGAGGTCCATGGGGGTGACACCAACCCTAGTGACCCCACTGGTTTCCAGGGGTCTCTTATAAGACAAAGAAAAAAATAGGACATATGCTCCCTCAGGCATGTCGTACAAGGCCACTAATATGAACTTGTGCACGGGGCTGGCAATCTCATCATGTTAAACAAATTGCTACAGAAGCCACTGCCACAAGAGTTATACGAATGCTTTCTGCAGGCTTCCTGCAAGAGGGGGTCAGCTGCAGAGGTGGCTCTATGCTCCACAGGGAGCTAAAAGGAAAATGATGGTTACATAAGTTGAACCTCACCAGTTCTGTGAACAAAGACCTCTGTGATGTAATGATGGTTGACCTACAATGATTGTTACATAAGTTGAAACTCACCAGTTCTGTGAACAAAGACCTCTGTGATGTAATGATGGTTGACCTACAATGATTGTTACATAAGTTGAAACTCACCAGTTCTGTCAACAAAGACCTCTGTGATGTAATGATGGTTGACCTACAATGATTGTTACATAAGTTGAAACTCACCAGTTCTGTGAACAAAGACCTCTGTGATGTAATGATGGTTGACCTGCGAAGAAGGCTGCTGTGGTGGCGGGGCCTGTTGTGGTGGTGGGGCCCTCTTAGCTCTCATTTCATCTTGTATTTCTCTCTGTATGTCTCTCTGTCTGTCTATCGTGCGGTATGTTGTGTATGTTGTTGTGCTATGGGGACCCTGTGAGGACAAAAAAAAAGGACATTCATGAGACATGGAAACACAGTAGTAATATATGAGAGTTGAAAACAGGGAAATGATGTATTTAATGTGAAAAATGTGTTGTGACATATTACAGGTTGACACAGTGAAGTGATGTATTGTGAAAAATGCATTGACATATTACAGGTAGACACAGTGAAGTGATGTATTTAATGTGGAAAATGTGTTGTGAAGTATTACAGATAGAAATTGCAGGGATGTATTTGATCAGGAAAATGTGTAGTGAAGAATAGTTGTTTTTAATGTGGCAAATATGAATGATGTGTATATACTTATGATAAAATATGCCTATATTATGTCACTGAATTGATCTGTCTAGTCTGACTCAATGTGGCAAATATGTAGTGAAGCGTTACAGATAGAAACAGCGAAGTGAAGTGTTTAATGTGGAAAATGTGTAGTGAAGAATTACAGATATAAAAACACAGTAACATATTTAATGTGGAAAATGTGTAGTGAAATATTACAGATAGAAACAGTGATGTTGTGTATTTAATGTGGAAACTGTGTAGTGAAGTATTACAGTTAGAAACATACAGTGAGGTATTTGATCAGGAAAATATGCTGTGAAGTATTACAGTTAGAAAAAGTGCAGGGATGTATTTAATGTAGAAAATGTGTTGTGAAGTATTACAGATAGAAACAGTGAAGTGATGTATTTAATGTGGGAAATATGTAGTGAAGTATTACAGATAGAAACAGTGAAGTGATGTATTTAATGTGGAAAATGTGTAGTAAAGTGTTACAGATAGAAACAGTGAAGTGATGTATTTAATGGGAAAATGTGTAGTGAAGTATGAGACACTGATATCGTGTAGCAGAGTTTGAAATACGGTGAATAAAAATATAGGAATTGAAAATTTCGGTTGAGTTACCTATTTTTATAGATGTGGGTTGAATACTGTTTCTATGTACAAATAATATGTGGGTTTAATATTAAACGTCAGTATATCTTCAAAGTGTCATTAACATATTACTTTCTGCATGAGTTATCACTACCATATTACAATTCTGCATGATTGAATCGATTTTTGTTACAACTGTAAGTAAATTTCTGTGTGATTAACTCAGTTAGTACAGCTTTATGTACAGTTCTTGTTGGCTGTCAATCTTCATCTCTTTCATATTTCAGAAGCATACAGAAATACCAAGTTGACAAATGAGTTGAGCATTTTTATTTTTGTGTTGGAATTTGATTTCTGTGCACAAGGAAAGCACTTTAATTATAACATGGCGTGTTTGATGCCATGGTGTGTTTGACACCACAGCATGTTTGATGCCATGGTGTGGTATGAAGCCATGGGGTGTTTGATACCATGGTGTGTTTGATGCCATGGTGTGTTTGATCACATGGTGTGTTTGATCCCATGGTGTGTCTGATACCACGGTGTGTTTGATACCACGGTGTGTTTGATACCACGGTGTGTTTGATACCATGGTGTGTTTGATGCCATGGTGTGTTTGATACCACGGTGTGTTTGATACCAGGATGTTTTGATGCCACGGTGTGTTTGATGCTATGATGTGTTTGATGCCATGGTGTGTTTGATACCAAAGTGTGTTTGATCCCATGGTGTGTTTGATCCCATGGTGTGTCTGATGCCATGGTGTGTTTGATACCACGGTGTGTTTGATACCATGGTGTGTTTGATCCCACGGTGTGTTTGATGCTATGATGTGTTTGATACCACATGTGTTTGATACCAGGATGTTTTGATACCACGGTGTGTTTGATACCATGGTGTGTTTGATACCACGGTGTGTTTGATACCATGGTGTGTTTGATGCCACGGTTTGTTTGATGCCACGGTGTGTTTGATGCCATGGTGTGTTTGATACCACGGCGTGTTTGATACCACGGCGTGTTTGATACCGTGGTGTGTTTGATACCATGGCATGTTTAATACCATGGCATGTTTGATAACATGGTGTGTTTGATACCATGGTGTGTTTGATACCATGATGTGTTTGATGCCATGGTGTATTTGATGCCACGGTGTGTTTGATACCACAGTGTGTTTGATACCAAGGTCTGTTTGATACCATGGCGTGTTTGTTACCACAGCATGTTTGATACCATGGTCTGTTTGATAGCATGGCGTGTTTGATACCACAGTGTGTTTGATACCACGGCATGTTTGATACCATGGTCTGTTTGATACCATGGTCTGTTTGATACCACGGTGTGTTTGATACAATGGCATGTTTGATACCATGATGTGTTTGACACCATGGTGTGTTTGATACCATGGTCTTTTTTGATACCATGGTTTTTTTCATACCATGGTTTGTTTGATACCATGGTCTGTTTGATAGCATGGTTTTTTTTTATACCTTTGTCTTTTTGATACCATGGTATTTTTAATATCTAATTACTTTTACTTTTTCAGTGGACTCTTGCCATGAAGTATCGTGGTGAGCTGGAAGTTTCCGTTCATGAGCCAAGTGTGTCGTATTAGATGATGTGAACCAGTGTTTGTTGTAGGACTTCTGTAATACTGTCTGGCCATCTGCGTCCTGGCCTTCCCCATGCCCTAAAACCAGATTTTCTACTGTTGTGTGCAAGCAGTGATAATTGATCAGGCTCCGTTCTCATGAGAAGGTCAAATATTTATTTTCTGTCTTTCTCTATGTTTTATATTGATGTAGTTCCTATAGTTTTATATTATATCAATTTGTCTATGTTGTTGCAAAGATAATGGGTTTACATGTTGTAGGGATGTTACTACAAGTACAATCTTTTCACTTTGCTATATCTTCTACTGTTATAGGCGCATAGTGGTAATTGATTGTGCTCTATTCTCACACTCCTATATGGCAGCGAGACCTGGACAACCTATGCTAAGCAAGAAAGAAGGCTCAATACCTTCCATTTACGGTGTCTATGCCACATCCTTCGCATCTCGTGGAAAGATAAAGTGACAAATGTCGAGGTGTTGTCACGTGCTGGATTTCAAAGCATGTATACACTTTTTAGACAGCACAGACTACGCTGGCTTGGCCATGTCCGCCACATGGAAGATGGTTGCATCCCGAAGGATATCCTCTACGGACAATTAGCAGATGGCAAGAGAACAGTTGGGCGACCACAGCTGAGGTTCAAAGATGTGTGCAAGAGAGATATGAGGACACTGGACATGGATCCAGCAACATGGGAGGATGAAGCTGCCGACCGCACTAAGAGGCGATGCTATTTACGGCACCACCTCAGAGTGGGCGAAAAAAAGGCTCACACAACAAGCAGAAGAGAGAAGAAAACGTCAAAACACCAGGAAAATAAGCAGCTGAGGTGACTCGTTCTGGGGAGGTAGGCCCATAGTCAGTTATGACTGAAGGGGCTATTATTATTATATTCTCATGAGATGGTTAGACCACTTTATTTTCTGTCACTCTGTGCCAATATTTGTTATTATTATCATTTTTTTGGCTTTTTAACACGTGAAATAAACCTTTCACATTGATCTGCAAAAAAGAAAGAACAAACTGGGGCAGAACGAGAGACAATTTGAGAATTGTAGTCTCTGACTTACATTTGCCGGGGTATAATAAAGACATGTTGTCTCTGCCTTACATTTGCTGGGGTATAATTAAGACATGTTGTCTCTGCCTTACATTTGCCCAGGTATAATAAAGACATGTTGTCTGCCTTACATTTGCCAGGGTATAATAAAGACATGTCTCTGCCTTACATTTGCCGGGGTATAATAAAGACATGTTGTCTGTGCCTTACATTTGCTGGGGTGTAATAAAGACATGTTGTCTCTGCCTTACATTTGCCGGGGTGTAATAAAGACATGTTGTCTCTGCCTTACATTTGCCGGGGTATAATAAAGACTCGTTGTCTCTGCCTTACATTTGCCGGGGTATAATAAAGAATGATAATTTTGATTATGTAAGGACTTACTGAAGGTGAAGTTGCCCTTGGTGAATGAGGTGGTGTGCTGTGTGTCGATCCATAGCTTCTGGGAAGTATGTGCTCCACATCCCGGTTCCTGTCATATAAGGTATCACTCTGCTGGCGCTGAAGTGGCCGCTGCTGTTGCAGTGGCTGTTGTTGCTGTTGCTGCCAGTTGGAACTGCTGCTGTTGGAACGGGTGCGCATGTATTCCTTGCTGCTGGTGCGGGCAGGGACTGGCATCGGCGCCGAGCTGGGAGGCGGCTGAGATCTCTGCATGATTGGCGAGGGTGGTGGCTTGTTTGACCGCTTGTCTCCATAGCTGCGTGACTCTGTGTATGATGAGGTGCTGTAAGATGTGTTGTGGTACTGGTCCTGAGGCCACAGACCATCAACGGCGGTGGTACTCTGTGACCTCTGGGGGGCCGCATATGATGAGGTGACTCGTTCTGGAGAGGTAGGCCCATTATGCATTGTCTGTCTGCCTTGGGAGTCTAGGATAATCTGAAATATAACAAGTCAAATTATGATAATCTGAAATATAACAAGTCAAACCATGATAACCTGAAATACAACAACTCAAACCATGATAACCTAATAAATAACTCAAACCATGATAACGTGAATTGTAACAACACAAACAATGACAATCTGACATATAACAATTTAAACCATGATAACCTGAAATATAACAACTCAAACAATGATAATTTGAAATGTAACAATTTAAACCATGATAACCTGAAATTTAACAACTCATGCCATGACAATCTGAAATATAATAATTTGAACCATGATAATCTGAAATATAACAAGTCAAATCATAATGCAAGCATAACTTTCGAGAAGGCAAAGAGTTTTATCAGAATCAGATACAGAAACAAATGGAATGTAGAACAGCCAGGTCACACACAGAATGATCCTTACTACCAGTTCAACAGAAGAGAACAAGTGGTAATATTCAGACTCCGCACTGGCCACAACAGATTGAGATACCATCTATTCAACATGCTAAAGATAGGAACTACCGATCAGTGTAACTGTGGCACTGATAAAATGACTGCTGAACATCTGCTTCAAAGTTGCCCCTTATATGCGGTACAGAGAAAGTGCATATGGCCGACGCCAGTTCCTTTCGCAGAAAAGCTTTACGGGGGTTCAAATAGCCTCAAACTGACTACTGCTTTCTTTGAGAACATTCAAGTGGACGTCTGAGAGTGTAGAAGAAGAAGAAACCATGATAATCTAAAATATAACAATTTAAACCAAGATAACTTGAAATATAACAATTCAAACATGATGAAATGAAATATAACAACTCAAACCATGACAAAATGAAATATAACAATCTAAACCATGTAATATAATAACTAAAACCATGATAACCTGAAATATAACAACTAAAACCATGATAAGGAAAAATACTGACAACTTAAACCATCAAGCTTTAGTCATTAACTTTATCGTTTACATCAGTCTGGGCTAGCCTAATAAATAACAATTTAAACCATGATAACCTGAAATATAACAACTCAAGACATGACAATCTGAAATATAACAATTCAAACCATGATAAATCAAAATATAACAACTCAAACCATGACAATCTGAAATATAACAATCTAAACCATGAAATATAATAACTCAAACCATGATAATCTGAAATATAACAACTCAAACCATGATAAACAAAAATACTGACAACTTAAACCATCAAGCTTTAGTCATTAACTTTATTGTTTACATCAGTCTGGGCTAGCAAGCATCATTGGGTACATAAAATCTTTTTTCTTATGTGCAAACAGAATATGCTTGCAAAGGATTTAGTTCATACTGCCTGTCCATACTTTCACATGTTTTTACAGACATATGGAAGAGTTGTCTTTCATACTTCTAGTTCTTCACAAAGCATATAGCCATTAATGTCAACTCAACTGATTTTACAGCTGAAACGTGTTCATTTTCCTGCCCTAGTTTCACATCTGTCAATGCCCGGCATATGTCCCTTCTTGGTGCTGGGCCTGATTCAAAGGAATTGGTGAAATCTGTCCAAAGCCAGCCCTGATGATAACACCATAAGCAGTGTCTGTGGCAGCACACCGTAAGCAAACACATTAACTTAGTTTTAAAAGGTAATGGGAAGAGAGCGGGGTAGCATCAAATGATCTTCAGTTGCCTCTACTCATTCACCAACTTGTTCTACTCTGCTCAACCTAATCGTCAGTTATAATTAAGGTATTTACTGTCATTTTATTTTCAGTTTTGTGTTGTATTCAAATACCTATTGTCATTTCCAATTTATTACTGTTGGTAACATTTCTAACATTCATGTTTATACTTTAAAAAAAAATGAGTGTCCGCTTGACAGAGTGGTCAGGGTGCTGATCTATTGTGGCGAAGGTGCCGGGTTCAAATCGCGTTATCATCATGCTCCATTCTACCCAGCTGTAAATGGGTACCTCCCTCTGCTCTAGAGTTATGGAAGGAAAAGGCAGCAAGGAAGGAAACTTGTCACTTCACCTCTCAATGCTGGACCTAGTATAGTGAAGTCTCTAACACTTCCCTTCCCTATGGCAGTATTTGCTACCCTTACCATTTTTTTTTTTAAACTAAAAATAAACTTTATTGTGCACTATCATCTAACACTGAAAATGTAAAAGTTTTATGGTTAATGAAACTACTTTTAACAGATATTTTTATATTCTGGCAAGTTACAAACCTTGGAGAAAAATAATGCTAAGAAGCAGCCAAAAGATGAAATTTATGGAAAGAGCTTAGCTGGCCTACACATGATTGGTCAAAATAGGGATAATTTGTTAAAAAAAGAGGCCAGATAAATATTGTTTTAAAAAAAGGCCAGATAAACATTGTTTAAATTTTTAAAAAAGGCCAGTTAAACATTTCTTGAATTAAAAAAAAAGGCCAGATAAACATTGTTTTAATTATAAAAAAAAGGCCAGGTAGACTGTTTAAATTTTAAAAAGGGCAGATAAACATTGTTTAAATTTAAAAAAAAAAGGCCAGATAAACATTGTTTTAATTTTTAAAATAGGCCTGGTTAGACATTGTTTAAATTAAAAAAAGAGCAGATAAACATTGTTTAAATTTTTTTTAAAAGGGCAGATAAACATTGTTTAAATTATTTAAAAAAAAAAAAAAGTTACAAGAAAAGAGGCCAGAGAAGAAACAGACCACACAAACACTAGAGATAAATCACATACCCTCTCCTCCTCTTCCCTCTGATCACTACGAGTGTAGTATTTATTCTGGGCAAATCTAAGCTCGTTCACTAGCTTCTTCTCCTGCTCTGTGCGTCCAGTTGAATCACGACCCTCTTTGACGTTTTTCAGCTTCTGCTGCTGTTGTGAAAGCCATGAGCTGGTATCCTCATCTAGTGATGAATAGGTGTATGAGGAAGGGGCTGTCTCAGTTCTGGGTTCGTAATCAGGGCGGTAGGGCAGCCGAGATGAAGGCGGGGACTGCAGACTACGAGTTGGCTGGGTTCTGATTATCTCATGCTCCACAACTTCAGCTCTCTGTAAAAGAAGGAAAATTTAGCAAATTAAAAAAAAAACGTTGTTTCAGGGGTTTTCGTAAAAACAGATGAACATCATATGTTAATTAAATCTACTGGTAAACTCTTCTTCTTCCTCTTCTTCCTCGTTCGCCCTGAAAAGGACGGTGGTTGCGTTTTGTGTCTATTTGCACCTAAGCTGTGATATCTGCACCTTTCGGTCGACACATCCGACTTCTGCACGGCATTTTTTAGGGACCGGGTTTGCCTTCCCATTTCGATCCGTACTCGCTCAGCCAGACTGCACTGCTGCAGACTGTTTCCAGGACCACCACGTGGAGGTGGAGTACGGTCTTGATCAGCTCTGGTTCGCTGATCCTGATGCAAGCAGTCAAGCTATGCGTCGCTGACTGCATTCACTAATGCTGCATCTTGGTAAACTCAGGAGAGCATTGTCAGACCATTTATGGGGCTGCAAAAAGGTGTAAAAATATTCAAGTTTGACTGTGTCAATGAGAAATGGATTGTCCAAAAAATCATCATTCTGAACCCTGTCCCAGCTCTTTTGAGACCAATTTTTCGATTACAAGTTTCTTGGTTATAATGCCCAGCTCTATCAGACCAGTTTTTTTGTTCTTATTACAAATCTTTTGTTTATAATTCCCAACTGTTTCAGACCAATTTCTTGATCACAAGGCTCTTGTTCACAATTCCCAACTCTTTCAGACAAATTTCAGACTTTTGATAATTAAATTGGACCGAAAGAGCTGTAAATTGCAAAAAAAAAAAAAAAAAAAAAAAAAAAAAGTCTTGTGATCAAGAAATTGGTCTGAAAGAGTTGGAAATTGTTAACAAGAGCCTTGTGATTAAGAAATTGGTTTGAAAGAGCTAGGAATTGTAAACAAGAAATTGGTAAGAAACAGCTGGGAACTTTCAAGAGACAGACCATCAAGGAAAGAGAAAGAATATAAATGCAGAGTGTTCATAGTAATGAGCTCAGAAGGATCAAAACATAGAAAGTAAGATTTTCAGCATTAATAAGCTAAGATGTTGTGGTTACAAAAAGGGCCTGAAACTAAAACATGAACCTACTAGGTGTTTTGGCTTACATTACTTACAACAGAACAGGATAACTTTAACCAACTGACAAATGTGGCATTTACCTGGCTGCTGGACTGTTGTGAAGCTGACATGCCAGCAGTGTATGAAAATGCATTAGTTGGCACTCCTTTAGGGTGGTACGGCTGGCTAGGCCTGCTTGGTGTAGTATCAAGCAAATCTGTTGGATCAGCCGCTATTGTGTAGTGATCCTTGACCTCTCCCTGCCCAGGAATTTTGTAGGACACTTCTGCATGCTGGATCAACAATTTGTCTGGGTTCCGGTGTGCATCTGCACTGGAATAAGTTGTGTAGGTACGGCTGGTGGTGTTATAAGTCTTTGCATTACTCATAGTTGGGCTTGTTGTAATGTTGCTACCTGTGCCACTGGGAGAGACAGGTGTTTGCTGGGACTGGACAGCTGTCTGGAATGACCTTGGCGAGCGCTGGGTAGGAGATACATACGCCTGATCACTCAGTAAATCACTCAGCAGGTAATCCAGCTTTGTGCGTTCTTCAAGGGTCTGTACAGTTCTTCTGTTTATGTTACTTTGGTTTGTTTGATGGACCTGTGATGGGTATGATGGGATGACGGTGTCGCTACTGACGTTGTTGTTGATGTTGTTGCTGGTTACCGCAGAGGAGGTAAAGTGTGAGTTGAAACTAGCATTATGTCCTGCATACCCTGCAAAAGCGACATGTGGTAAATTTTCATAATAAAGACAATGAAACGACACAACATAAGATAGAAGCCGGGAATGGTAAACAAGAGTGCACCATGTTGCCCTGAACAGCTATCTAGATGTATGCTACAGCTAGCCTAATCCTAACTCTAACCCTGGCTCGAGCTTTGTCAAAAATAGTAACGTCCAACCAATCAATGATGATGTATTAAAAAAAAATATTTAACTTGAAGCAAAAGGTTCTGAATCAGACCAACATGGCAACTTCCTGTCTGCTGTTCCTTCTTCTATCCAAAACAATAACGGTACACAAAAAGAATATAAAAACAGATACTTCCTGCACACTGAGTCTAATACAAACTAATCTGAAGAACATATGCTAAGTGATTTCACAAAAATCACTAACATGCCAGTTGGCATTTTAATCGATACTACAAGCTAAAAATGAGCTTCAAATTCTGAGAAACATGTTTTTTAAGGCATAGACTACCAGCCTCACATAAGCTAGTGCAAGCATTTAAACTTACTTTAAGTGTGGCAACCCTGTAGGAAAACAGGATGACAAAAAAAAAAAACAAACACATACACACTCTGACTGTTCTGAATACGACATTCTTTGCATACCCGTTTCAGCGAAGCATAACTCAATACACTTTACTGCAAATTCTGATTTTAATACTTTATTTTTCTGACTGAAACAAATGTGTACGTATTTAAGATCTTTTGTTTAAGACCAATGACTCAGTACCTAGACAAACCAGTCAATCACAGACTTTGTGGAATTATATCAAAGATATGATAAAGTAGTTTTCATTTTTTTCCTCCCCTGCAATAAAAACACTGACAGATAACTCTTCTTGTGACATGACTGAATTGCTTCCCCTTAGTAACAATATCAGGCCCTAAAAACCATTTTGTTAAAAAAAAAAAAACACTCCTTATGAAAGAGTTTATGTTAACTAAGTATGGTTATGCCAACAGCACAGCAAAGTATGAAAAGAGAAGCAAAGCATGAAAAGAAAACAAAGACTTAACCTGATAATATAAATAAAAATAACCAGACCACAAGTTTTTTCATGCAATAAGTTAAAAGTAATTTGATTTTTGCATTGCCTTAACATGTCAGACTTCAAATGATAGCCAAAAATAGTCAAGAGTTGGCAGAAAAAAAAAACACATGTACCGTACAGCTTACTGAATTGCGCTTTTTTTTCTGTTGCTGCAGATATTGCCACTTGTTTGAATTTACAAATGAAATTTTTTTTTCTTCTTCTTCTTCGTACACTCTCAGACGTCCACTTGGACTCTCAGACGTCCAAAGAAAGCAGTTGTCAGTTTGAGGCTATTTGAATCCCCGTAAAGCTTTTCCACGAAAGGAACTGGCATCGGCCATATGTACTTTCTCTGTACCACATATAAGGGGCAACTTTGAAGCAGACGTTCAGCAGTCATTTTATCAGTGCCACAGTTACACTTATCGGTAGTTCCTATCTTTAGCTTGTTGAATAGATGGTATCTCAATCTGTTGTGGCCAGTACGGAGTCTGAAGATTACCACTTGTTCTTTTCTGTTGAGCTGGTAGTAAGCATCATTCTGTGTGTGACCTGGATGTTCTACATTCCATTTGCTTCTGTATCTGATTCTGATAATACTCTTTGCCCCCTCGAAAGTTAATCAATTAAGACTATTAATATCAAGCCCAGCCTTATTTACATCTATTGATAGTTAAAAGTAAATAGTGATTTAGTAATCTTTACTACAGTAATGCCTAATGAAATTTAAAGTGTAAATGAAATTTAAAGTGTAAATGAAATTTAAAGTGTAAATGAAATTTAAAGTGTAAATGAAATTTAAAGTGTAAATGAAATTTACAGTGAGGTCTCTGTGCAGACAAAGAAAGAATAGGACTAACTATTCCTCAGGCATGTTGTACCAGGTGATTTATATGAAGCTGTGTACGGGTCCTGGCAACCTCAGCATATAAAACATATGCTGCAGAAACAACAACTGCAAAAAGACATGAATGCTTTGGTGCAGGTTTCCTGCAAGGGGACTAGCTGCAAAGGTGGTTCCATGCTCCGTAACGTACAACAAAAAAAGTAAAAGATGATGACAATTCATAGGTGTTTACAGTATTATAAACTATCCATTTTATCATAAAATTATCAGAGCTATTTTTCACAATTATTCATGCAGAAACATAAATGCTTTTAAGAAGAGAAGCTACAGTAAAATACTGTTTTAATAAATGATTGCAGGATTTCAAATAAAATGCAAAAGCATAACTTAAAAACTTAATAGTAATGCATAACAAAGTATTTGATGGTATAATGCTACTGGTTGTCATGGAAACAGTGGCCATATTGAATTTGAATCTAAATACTGGAATTTACGAAGGCTTTTTTATTTTTTGTTGAGCACCAAAGCAGAATTAGAAGCCCATTTTAAAACCACTCTCAGATTAGATTTTTGATAACATTTAGTAGATACAGAGCTACATAACTTTAAAGTTAGTATCTAATGATAATAAAGCATGAATAACAATTGTGATAAGATATCAGATTTGACAAAACTGGTAGTATCTGCACCAAATCTCAACATATTGATAAGTAAAAAAAAGCGAGTTATAAGAAAATTAGTAAAAAAACAAAGTTATGAGAAATTCATGGGTTTTTTTTTTCAAAGGAAAAGCACAATTTTTGAAGAAATTAAAAATTGGACTGTTTAGAATGTAGTCATACTAGTCTGAAATTGATTTTGACATAAATCGATTCAGGATATTATATATAAGCTTTCAGAAAATAGACTAACCCCAATTTTCAAATATTTTTCTATTTTAACTTTAAATGCACTGCAGTTCCACCCCTTAAATAAAATGAAAAAATGTATAATTAAATTGCCAGCTTGGCCATGAAACATAAAGCTACATACTACTGTCTACATGTCTAATGACTGAAATAACTGCCATGTAATCTTATCACCTGAGGTTCAGTAAGACTACTTCATAACTTAACTTCTAAAATGGGACACTAGGTAATTTCCACTAACCAGAGTCTAAACTAGAGGGGATGGAGCCGTTTGCTAAATGGGCTGGACCATGAGTTGCTGGCGCTGATGAAAGTGGGGGGCCTCTCTTCGTGACTGTCGCATACAGGCTTCCGTCAGGGGCTTTGTTATGGTCAACGTTACGTATGTGTTGTGATGTGTAAGTTCTGCTCACCGACCCTTGTGATGATGAAATTCCGTTTTCGTTGAAATCAACAGCTGAAAATGAATCTAAGTTGGTATGATCTAGAGATTAAGATTATTGCATGCACTACAAAGATAATAAGCAAAAGATTCAAATTCTGAGGGAAAAAAAAAGTAACCAAAGAGAATAATTGAAGCATATTTACTAGGGCTGGGATTTTTAACGATTACTTAATAGATTAATCGAGTTAAAATTGTATAAATCAATTAATTGATTGAACAAATTTTAATCGATTAATCAATTTTTAGCAATGTTTATGTTTTTTGCTAAAATGTGAGAGCATTTGCTGTGTTAGAGGTTTACGGTATGTGAATTTGGCAAGCATGGTCAATAATAATAAATTGTTTGGTTATAACTTTTCAGTATTTTCATGATATTTTCTGAATGATGTTGCATTATTGCGAGTAAAATGAACTCATTAGTGATTAAAAAAAAAACAGCATTTATTTAAGATAATTTCAAAGTTAATCGATTAATCTTTGATTACAGAAATTCGGTTAATCGATTAAGACTCTTCAAATCAATCCCAGCCGTAATATTTACATCTATTGATAGTTAAAAGTAAATAGTGATTTAGTAATCTTTACTACAGTAGTGCCTAATGAAGTTTAAAATGTAAAAAAGCAGCAACAACAAATTATTTGTAGCTAAATATTTTCCCACTGGTTTAGATATGCAAACAATATTGTTCTTGATTTGAATATATCCTTGTTTTGCTGTTGCATGGGTCATCTTCTTTGTATATGAAAAATGTTAAGGTACGGTAGTCCCATTGCAGATACTGCCTTAGAGATGTGAAGTGTTAAAGACTTCACTAAACTATGCCCAGCTTTATCAGGTGGGAGTGATCAGAACCCTTCCTCCCTGCCTTTACCTTCTCTAACTCAAAAGCAAAGTCAAGTACCAATTTACAGCTGGGTAGACTGGAATGTGACGCTGCCAGGTTTTGAGCCTGTAACCCAGTAAGTGTACAGTGGGAGGCAAGCGCCTAAACCACTCTGCCAAGCGGACGCTATGTGAAAAATGTTAATAAGTTATAAAATCTGTTAAAAGCCTTATGCAGAATTAACTTAAAATTCTCCAAACAAGCCGGCTGATCAGTCAATTTGTTAAACACAGCAACAACAAAAAAAAAAAAAAAAATATATATATATATATCTATATATATCTATACTTTTGACCCACCCTCTTAGTATATAAATATATATATATCATAGTCATCAAGCAGTACATTATTTTTTAAAAAAAGAAAGAAAACAAGAGTAAGGTATGACCTAATTACAGGTACAAGCCATTGACAAAAGAAAATATGATGAAAGTAGCAATCCTACAAAAGAAAAATTCACTGACAACTATGAAATATGAATGAAAGTAACTAACATGCAAGAGCCTTTCCTAAGTCAAGTTATTACTAATTGATTTTTGAAAAAAATAGAAAGGACATAATATTTTCTTCTTAAAGAGAAACTAATCAGAGTTTGACAAGAAAACTACTGAAAAATATAAATATATTATCTGTGTGTGGGTTTCTCTTTGAATTAGGGAATGAAAAGGCAGCGAGGAAGGGAACCGGCCACACCCCCCCAACCTCTCGATGCTGGACCTAGTATGGTGAAGTCTCTAACACTTCACTCCCCTACATCACTGTCTGCTATGGAGGTTACCTTACCGGTGTAGTTATCAGGGGTCTCTGAAGGGACAAAGAAAGAAACAGAACTATCACACCTTCAAGCATCTCGTACAAGGTGACTAATATGAGGCTGTGGTATGGGGGTTCGAAACCTCATCATGTAAAATACATTGGTACGGAAAACATCACTGCAAGGGTATGGGAATGCTCATAGTAGGCCATGTCAGGTATAGCCAAAGGTAGCTCCTGGAATCTCTGAGGAGACAATGGAAGAACAGGACTACGCCACCCTTAGACATGTTTATGTACTGTCAGCTGGGTGTGTGTCTGGGGAATCTTCTGGAGCTGGTCTATTTAGAAGTTTCTTAACATTTTCTTTCATCTTTTACTCTTATATGTTGCTAAGCAACTGTCCATTCTTGTCTTTGATGAGGCGATTTGATCTGCATATTATTTCCATGATAGCTTCTTTGTACTGTTGTCTTTCACATTTTCTTTGCCTGCAGCTTCCTCTGCCTCTCTTGAAAGTGTATTTCCTCTAGTTTCTTCTATGTTTGATTTTATGTAAAGTTCATTAGCCTTGGCGAGCGGTGTGATGCTGACCACATCACCCCTAGTGTGCCGATGGTCAAGAAAATATAGGCCTAACACCATATTCCCAATATGCCTCAATGGGCATGTAACGGGATCCCCTTCATTAGCCTTGGAACTTCTCATGTTACCGAAACTGATATGTCACTCACACGTTGTGTTTTAAACATGTAAAAAAAGAAGACCAGATATGTGATTTCCTCCATATCCAAATATATTTTCTTTCTATCTGGTAATCTTTAAAACTGAATTTTTCATATATTAGGCTGTGCCTTCATAAGAACAGAATAGAAAATGGCCTTGTCAAACCTCATCTTGTATCTAAAGTTACTAAGTGCTAGAAGATACAAGTTCAGTGAAAAGATGAAGCATTTCCTGCACACAGAAGTAATGCACAAGATCACCCTCAGTAAGTTTAGAGAGACCTCAGTAAAGCTAACAGTTCACAAGTCATTTAGTTCAGTGGTTCTCAATGTGCGCCATGGCGTACCTTTTTTTCCAGCTAACAGCGACTATGAGGAGGGGGTGTACAGAGGTAAATAAAGCTCAGAAGGGGGCCATGAGCAAAAAATAGTTGAGAACCCTTGGTCTAGTTAGTTAACTATGGGGTGATTAAATTGTCAATCCCTATTTTCAGATTCATAATCCTCACTTGTATCTATGGGATGTACAAGAAACAAATGTCAAAAACAAGGAGCAATAAGTGCTATTTGAGAAGTCAATCAATCAATACCCTTAAGCTCCCCAGGGAGTATAGGCCTTCAACAAACACATGCCAAGTCCTCCTGTCACGTGCCATCTGCTCAAGTTCTTTCCATGTTTTCCTCATCATTGTCACTTCTGTATCCAGTTCTCTTCTCCGTGTATTTTTTGGCCTACCTCTGCCTCTCTTTCCCTGGGGATTTCAGGACAAAGACTGCTTTGTAATGCTATTAACAGGTTTCCTCAATGTGTGTCATATCCATCGCCAGTGTCTTCTTCTTATCTCTTGTTCCACTGGCGCTTGTCGTCAGTTCCACATTTGTGACTTTATCATACCATTTCAATTCTTTAGACATGACATACAGATCATCATCATCAGCAGCTGAGGTTCAAGCTCTAGAGCAAGCTGCAAATATGATTTATAACACCAACTCTGACTGCCACCAGGTAGTCATCCTCACAGATGCACTGTCTGTCCTGCAAGCTCTCAAGGGTGGTAAACTCCCGCATCTGAGAAATGAACTAAACAAGGTAGCTGCCAAAAAGAGAACCATACTTCAGTGGGTACCATCTCATTGTGGTGTACCCGGAAATGAAAAGGCAGATAAACTTGCAGGGAGGAGAATGTGAACAAGAAGATAATGAAGTCACATACTTTGAGAAAAAGAGAGCTATCCAGACTATCAGAAGAGAACAGAACCAACCCAAAGACGACTATCACACTCTCGACCGGCAGGGACAGACAACTATTTTTCGACTCAGGACAGGGCATAACAAACTGAATAAACACATGCACAAGCTACGATTGTCTGCTTCACCACTGTGCACATGTGGATTAAACGAACAAACTGCTGAGCATGTTCTACAGGACTGTCCTCTGTATGACCAGTTAAGAAAGATATACTGGCCCAATGACTCAACACTAAACTCAAAGCTATATGGAGTTAAAGAGGAACTTCAAACAACAGTCGAATTCATCATGAGAACTCGTCTGACGGTGTAATCATCAAAGATGCGATCGCAAGAAGAAGAAGAAGAATCATCATCAGTTGCCATCTCCACAACGAAGGTTGGCTGTAATGGATCTCCAACGTCTTCTGTCTCTTGTCTTGGTGGTGCACTCTGATAGACTCTTTCCTGTCCATCTCTTGATGTTATCTTCCCACTTATAGCGCTGTCTTCCCCTTGCACGTTTGCCTTCAACTCTCCCTTCTGTTATGGTCTTCTGCAAGGTGCTATGCCTTACAGAGTTCTTAATTAAAAACAACTTATTCGAGAAGTCAGCTTTTTTTAAATTTTTTTTAAATTATCTTATTTTCTAAAATAAAATAAACAAGAAACTGGCCAAGAGACCACAAACGTTTCTGCCCACTATTAGGTCTTATGTTGAACAGGCCGGATCCATACATGCCACACGCTATGGTTTAACTAAAATCTGTACAAGGTTTCTGCGTTTTCAGATGTGTACGCCCTGTATATAATTTCTGTACAGGTTTTTTCGCCTAATTATTAAATATATATAGATCAATCGTCTTGCGCTACACCATAGCCGATATTTGCGTCGTGAGATTCGGCGAGATGTTAGGCCACGTGAATAAAAAAAATCAACCAATAAAATCAAGCTGCCTATTTTTTAATTGATGCCGGATTTGCGAGGGTCCGCGCTGTGTGTCGTTCATGTATCATTTTTCGCTAATGCTGACGGCAGCCAGCATGTTACTGATTATTTTAACGATTACGTTGCATTGAGCATAATTTATTATTTACGGCTGCTTATAAGCAAAAAAAAAAAAATAATAAATGGATAACAACATATTACTTGATTTCACTAAAACGTGTATGATCTGCGTAAGAAATGTACATTTTAATAATAATATAAAATTAAATATGAAACTGGAAAAAAAAAATCACGAAAGCAAGGCAAATTTGGGCACTCCTCCGAATACCGGTCCCAAATGAATCGAAACGGTTTGTGTTAGAAAATATCCCTTACAGGGCCTCATTTTGACATTTAATAAAAAATAAAAAAATATACGAGTAGTGTTGAAAACATTTTACCGTCTAGAGTTCCATAGCCAGTTACGTGTATTTAGTACCTGACTGTACGGGTTAGATGGTAATGTCTGAATCGATAAATAGTCATTTGCTTCAGTGGGAGAGTAAAAAGGTAGTCCCAAAGCAGATACTGCCGTAGGGGAGTGAAGTGTTAGAGACCTCCCTATACTAGGTCATGCATAGAGAGGTGGGGTGACCAGTACCTTTCCTCGCTGCCTTTTCCTTCCCTAACTCAAGTGAGAAGTCAGGTACCCATTTATAGCTGGGTAAACTGAATCGTGTCGATACCGTGAATCTTTTTACTTTCCAAATGCTGTATAATACTAAGTATGGAAGTTCTGGAGTGAAATGGCAGATTTTGCTATAATATTGTAACATGTCAAATGATGTATAGCTCTAGGGAGGGAAGTCTGGAGTAATGTTATTGCCTTTACTATATTGTTGTAATTTGTCAAATGTTGCTTATCAATAAGGATGGGAATAAGGAGTAAAATTGTTGCCTTTACTATAATATTGTAACTCGTGAATTATTGTATGGCACTAGAGAGAGAAGTCTGGAGTAACGTTTCTGCTGTTACTACTGTATATTGTAATTTGTTAAATGTTGTATATCATTTGGGATTGGAATTCTGAAGTGAAATTACTTCCTCTCTTAGAACATTGTTATTTATTAAATTTTGTTTAGCACATAGAAAAAGGAAAGCTCTGAAGTGAAATTGCTGCCTTTCTCAGAATATTGAAACTTGTCAAAATTGGCATTGCGGGGGGGGGGGGGGGGGGGGGGGGGGGGGGGGGGGGGGGGGGGGGGGGGGGGGGGGGGGTTGTGCAATGAAATGAACATTTATCCTAGTAAGCGGAGTACATAGTGGTGATGTTGACGAATATAAAACTGATACAATTTTGCTGCCGAACTCCGCTTAGGAGGGCGGCCTGCATGGAGGCCGTAAGGAGGCAGCCCCTCCACCGTGCAAAGGCACAACAGGCGAATCACCTGGTAGCTTTACACTTTTGATTACGAGAACTACAAGAGAGAAAACCGGACTGATTCTAAAGGCGACAAACTGGAACGGACTACGGACTAAGCCGATAGGATAGTCTGGCGCTCTCTCTCCCAAACATCTACACCTCACGGTAGAAGGGGAATGACTAAATAAGTAAGAACTTCTGTCGTTCACGTCGTAAGAGTAATATGACGTTTATGTATGGGACTGGCCAACCTTATCATGCACAATAATGTACTACAATAACTATCACCACAGGAGCACATTCATGCTGTAGTGTAAACTTGCTATAAGGTCCTGCTGCAACTTTTGCTCTGTGTTACTAAGTGAGCGAAAATGGAAATTGTGATAATACTGAGAATATAATTTTATGTCAGATTCCTGTCCAATTTAAGCTGGTAAAAATAGATTAGTCAAACTTTCCTCTTATCTCGATAGATTTCCCCAAGATATTTATCATGCTAATGTGTGAACCAGAAACTGTGGCGCCATCTGCAGAATCATCATTTTCATCTTCGATTTCATTCCTTATAGAGCATAGAACCATCACTACAGCTGATCACCTTATGGAGCACAGAACTTTTTAGGTCGCCCCTGAACCGGCATTTTTTAGATTCCCCCCCCCCCCCCCCCCCCCCCCCCCATTTCATGTTACCCCTGAAACGGCATTACCAAATGAGGCCCTGTAAGGGATATTTTCTAACTCAAACCGTATTGTTTAATTTGGGACCGGTATTCGGAAGAGTGCCCAAATTTGTATCTTAACCCGATCAGAGCCTCTGGAAAAGTATTTTTTGGAGTTGCTTCTCTTCTACGTTTTAATTTCTTGTCTTTAAAATCATTCCGATTTTCCTTTGGTGGATATATCATTCTTTCGATCATCCAGTGAGTTATTTTATTAAATAATTAATTACTACCACTGGTTGTATTGACGGTTGAAACTAGTTATATTGGGGTATTTTAAACTGCCAATTAGGCTAAAACGGCTATTTTCTTTTTTGAAGTTCGGCAGAGAATAAATTACGCTAGCGCCAGTGTATATTTTCGTAGCAAATTATAAGCTTTCTATTTATTTTAAATTTATATGATAACGTGATTTTATTATTTTTAAAATTACATCAAATATTTATTGAACTAATTCTAAATCGCCCTAGAAACTTCCCCATTCCATTTCATATAAAAGGATAATATAGTTTAGTTCAAAATTTCTCTTTGCAATAATAATAATAACGAAGTAGTAAAATTAGTTGTGAGAACAGTTGGAATGTCTTCATCGATGTCATCCTTGAACGTTAATAGGGTTAAGATTAAGGTTTAGGATTTCTAACCCACACCACTTATTACTGTGTCTTAGAATTCTTTTATAAGGTCCTATCAAACACAGGATTGGGACCCCAAGATGCAGCAATAGTGATTGCAGTCAGCGACCCATAGCTTGACTGCCTGCATCAGGACCAGCGAACCAGAGCTGGTCAAGACCGTACTCCACCTCCACGTGGTGGTCCTGGAAACAGTCTGCAGCAGTGCAGGCTGGCTGAGCGAGTACGGATCGAAATGGGAAGGCAAACCCGGTCCCTAAAAAATGCCGTGCAGAAGTCGGATGTGTCGACCGAAAGGTGCAGATATCACAGCTTAGGCGCAAACAGACACAACACAACCACCGTCCTTTTCAGGGCGAACGAGGAAGAAGAAGAAGAAACACTGGATTTCCTGGTCTGTTAGTGATAATTAAGCGCAGAAATAGACTAAATGATGACACGATCACGTCATTTTTACAGTGTAAAATAAACTCAGACATTTATTGTTTGAGTTTTAAAATAAGTGAAGACTTGCTTTAAAAGGCTATGTCACCATGCCTCAATTATAATGCAGCTATAATTGAAAATTTTTTATACACGAATGAACTCTTTTGATACGTTCTTTCATTTTTTTCTTTTTGGTACAGGTTTTGCAGGTCTTTGTACAGTGTTTTTGATTTTTGTGTGTGCAGGTTTTTCATCTCCGAGGTGTGGCATGTATTCCGGATCTCACATTCAGCTGTGACATAGCCTTCAGTATAATAAAAAAAAAAGGGAGTTAATTCCCTTTGTTTAGACATTATTTTCGTGTACATTAGTTGGATAGGACTGAATATATAAACAAAATTTAAAACACGGGATAACTTTTCAAGTACGGTACCGTGTATATCAGTGGTTCTCAACCTCATGCCCCCCCCCCCCTTTTTTTTCTGAGCCTCTTTTACTTCTGTGGCCCCATTCATAGTCGCTGTTAGCTGGAAAACAAGGTACTTTACCATCTTACTGTGGCCTCCTAGAAATATGGCACGGCCTACGTTGAGAACCACTGGTGTATTTAACCTACAGGGGTATTATCTGGATGCAGGTGCTCTAAAAGAGGTTTTAGCTGTTGGAATTTACTCTTTCTTGGAGCTAAGGAACTTTGGACTGAGGAGAACAAAGCATTCAACATAATGACATATGCTTTGTTTTGCTGCTCATGGAAAGACAGAACTATCAGTTTCAACATGGTGTCGTTCCGGGGTGGGGGGTCTTTGAGGGGGCAAAGACATGAATACGACTACAACTTCTTCAGGCGTGTCATAGGCGGCAACTGATATGTGATTGTGCGTGGGGCTGGCGACCCCCTCATGTAAAACAAACTGCTAGAGAAACCACTGCTGCACGAGTTTGTGCAGTGGCGTAAGCTTCCTCATGGGGAGGGGGGTATGTGCGATGGTGGCACCAGGCTCCATAAGAAGCGAAATAAAAGATAATAATGATGTTCGGACAGATGCTAGAATTAGGTACAAAGAAAGTAGAATTATGCTCATATATCACAACTCTCACAGCGAGCAGAAGTGAGGAGAAAACGTCGAATGGAAACCCAGAAAAAAAAAAAAAAAAACAGCTGAGGGTTGTCACCTCAGGGGCGCATTCCCATAGTCAGTTATGACTAAAGGGGCTATTATTATTATTATTAGCAAAACTTTAAACTGTTGGCTGTACTTTATTATCTGCATAATGAGTAATCTAGCATGTTACCACGGTTACAAATACCTACCCGAAACCAGTATAATTATGCATACATTTCTCATTACATAGTGTTTTAGAAAGCACTTTTGACCTATGACCTTTACATGTATGACCTAGCTGAAACTACTTACCGTCTAAGCCTTCCAAAGCTTTGTTAAAGTTTTCATAAGAATCTGACCGGGCCAAAGACTCTTCATTATCATCTACAGGGACTGTGACATCAGACTTGAAACCAGACACTGAAAATTGCAAAAGAGTGAGCATACAAGAGCCAACCTAGCTCATCTCTGATGTTTGGTAATTCATCAATTATCCATTAGTTCCCTACGGAGCACATGACTTCAAGAAACTCAAGCTAAGTCCTCCTGTCCAGTGACATCCGTTCAAGGTCTCTCCATGTCTTCCTCATTCCTTTAATTTATGTCACAAGTTCCTTCTACATCTGTTTTTCGCTTTCTCTTTCCCTGGGGATTCCAGAACAAGGACCGCCTTGTAATGCTAACAACAGGTTTCCACAATGTGTTATACCCATCATCAATGTCTTATGCTAACAACAGGTTTCCCCAATGTGTTATACCCATCACCAGTGTCTTCTTCTCCTCATTTATTGTTTCACCAGTGCTCTTCTCATACCAGGTTCAATCCATCTAATTCTATACAAGCACCTAATGATGATAGTCTGGAACTTCTTGGTTGTTCTTTGTTCTTGATATTGTTATCCACATTTCACAGCCATACAATAGCACAGACTTGACACCTGAGTTGAAGATTCTTATTTGTATATCGGAGGCGACTAAATGCAATCTTCAGGGCAAATTCGGGCACAATGGGCTAATCACCTGTTTGTCAAACACTTTGACTGCATGTTTTACCCGTGAGCCTTGTGCTCTTTGGGTCACCACTCTGTTTATGGGGTAGAAGAGGTTCCCATTAAGAAAGAAAGAAGTATTGGACTTGATCTCTCTTGATTTCTATACATTTCCCATTGCAATGAAAGCTCCCCTTGCCTTTTGTGTTCTTACCCTAATACCACTGTCTGATGTTCTCTGATGACAGACGCTAAATGGCAACATCATCTCATCTCATCCATTACGAATAAATACACCATCAACACACTGCAACACTCTCTCTGATCACTGTCCAAGATTAACATCCATGTAATGGTATAGGTTCTATGTAGCACTGCAACACTCTCTCTGATCACTGTCCAAGATTAACATCCATGTAATGGTATAGGTTCTATGTAGTACTGCAACACTCTCTCTGATCACTGTCCAAGATTAACATCCATGTAATGGTACTGGTTCTATGTGACACTGCAACATTCTCTTATTACTTCGTTTGCTCAGTGTCTATGATTCTGTTTGTTCACTGTCCAAGATTATTATTAATGTTGTTCAGAATCGACATCACTGAACTCCGGGCAAACCCACAGGTGCTCAATTTCCCTCAGCAAATGTCGATTGGTATAAATGCTGAATGTTGTATACACGCCCGTCCCAGATTAACATACACATAATGGTGTTGGTTCTATGTAACACTGCACCACTCTCTCTGATCACTGTCCAAGATTAACATCCATGTAATGGTATAGGTTCTATGTAGCACTGCAACACTCTCTCTGATCACTGTCCAAGATTAACATCCATATAATGGTGTTGGTTCTATGTAACACTGCACTACTCTCCTATTACTTTTTTCCATTGTCCAAGATTAACACCCAAACAATGGTATTGGTTCTATGTAACACTGCAACCTTTCTTATAACATTTTTGTTTGTTCATTGTCCAAGATTTACAACCATGTAATGGCATTGGTTTTATGTAACATTGCAACACTCTCTTATTACTTTTTTTTTTTTTTTTTCACTGTCCAAGATTAACATCCATATAATGGTATTGGTTCTATGTAACACTGCAACACTTTCTTATTACTTCGTTTGTTAACTATCTATGATTAACATCCATGCAATTGTATTGATTCTATGTAACATTATAACACTTTGACCACTCTCTTACTATTCTGTTCATTATTCAAGATTATTGTTGCTGTTCAGAATCGACACCATTATACTCCGGGCAAACCCATAGGTGCTCAGTCTCCCTCAGAAATGTCGAAGATGTACACAGATGTACCTGGCAAACTTGTGTAGCTGGCAAGTCCTTTTTAGGGCTTGTCCTTTTCAGGGCTTTATGCTAGCAGATGGATAATGATAAATCTTTTTCAGGATTTAGTATCTATCAACGCTGGTCGAGCTAGCAGGTCCTGTTCAGGGCTGGTCCTTTTCAGGGCTTTATGCTGGCAGATGGATAATGATAAATCCTTTTCAGGATTTAGTATCTATCAAAGCTGGTCCTTTTCAGGGCTACTTCATGCTAACTGATAGATGCTAGTAGTCCTTTTCATGGCTTAGGGTTTATCCACACATCGCTTTCGTTAACAGATTTCACTTATTTTTGAAAGGAAATTTGCGCTCCGAAATAACCAAATGACTTAAGTCTAGATTGAAAGAGACGTGCCTCGCCACAAGAAGGCAAAACAAGCAAACAAACAACTTGTCAAACTTACCTGAAACTAAAACATCTGAGCTTGGTCCAAAAACAAACTCAACCTTGCCATTATCGGGAAACCTTGGATCTGTAAAGGCAAGAGAAAGCAGAATGTTAAGTAATGCTATATAAGCAGTGGCGTAACTACAATGTATGGGGGCCCCAGGAGGCAAAAATTAAGTGCAGCCTTCTTTATATAATAGGCCCAACAACTATAGCCAATATACAGCAAGTCTGTTTAAAATATTTGACTATCTATTTCATCATCATTAGTATCCTGTACCCTTCGGTTCCTCAAGAAGCATAGACCTTCAACAAATTTGTTGTAGGCCCTCCTGACCTATGTAGGGTTTCTGGTTCGGGAATTTCATCCTGGGAATTAATTTGTTGTTGTTGTTGTTGGCCAGTCGGGGCCCGGGAAAAAAATGGACGGGACCCGGGAAATTTTCAGGAGTATTTTGATTAATAAAAATCGTATTATTAAAAAAGTTTACAAAACACACATCTTTTCTCGCTTATTTACGCTTGGATTCTTGTTTGGCGCATGAATAAATCCTGGTTAAACAATTTATATATCAAAAAATCCAGAGAGGATAAAAACAGAATACAATTTTATCCTCTGTTCAAAAACTGCTTATGTTCTTTCGTAGAAGAATTATTGAACACATTCTTCGGCGACATCTCGTCATCGACAACGAAAACAAACGAAGATGAAGAACGCGAAGAAACAATAAAAAGTGATGATAGTTTGCTAATGGAAATGACCAAAGAAGACGAACTAAAACTAGAACTAAATAAAATTAAAAAATCAAAGTAATCAGACAACAACTTTCATTGCCTTGGGAAATATATGGTGGTCAAAAGAAATCATGCACAACATATCAGAATTTTCAATTCAATAAAAAAAAAAAATTAAAAAAAAATTAAGGCAAATTGTGCCTCGTTTTGGCGAGTCGCGCTCCGTTCAACCTAGACACAAGGCCCACCGGTTATATTAGGGCGCATGTCTAAATATAAAAGACATCTGGTTTTCAATTCAAATGTCCGACCACTCCAAGCTACAGACTTTCATAAATGGAAGCTTGCCGTAGAATAGAAGTGGTATGACAAGGTCACTAATGTGGAACTGATGACAAGAACTAGACAAGAGCCAGTGGAACAAGAGATGAGATAGTGGAACAAGAGATGAGCCAGTGGAACAAGAGATCGGCCAGTGGAACAAGAGATGGGCCAGTGGAACAAGAGATGAGCCAGTGGAACAAGAGATGGGCCAGTGGAACAAGAGATGAGGCAGTGGAACAAGAGATGGGCCAGTGGAACAAGAGATGAGCCAGTGGAACAAGAGATGGGCCAGTGGAACAAGAGATGGGCCAGTGGAACAAGAGATGAGCCAGTGGAACAAGAGATGGGCCAGTGGAACAAGAGATGAGCCAGTGGAACAAGAGATGGGAAGATGGCGCTGGAGATGGATAGGACACACATTGAGAAAACCTGTTGATAGCATTACCAGACAATCCCTGTTCTGGAAACCCCAGGGTAAGATAGGTAGAGGAAGACCAAAGAACACACGGAGAAGAGAACTGGAAACAGACATGAAGACACGAAAAGACCTTGAGCTGATGGCACGGGACAGGAAGGCCTGTCATACGTTTGTTGAAGGCCTATGTGCCATGGGGAGTTAAAGGGGAGAAGAAGAGTCCGAAAACACAAGTCGGTTAAAGGAGAAAAGTATAAAAGGTAAAGGATCTCGTTTACATGACCATTGAGGCATATTGGGGACATGGTGTTAGGCCCATATTTTCTTGACCATACAGCGCACTAGGGGTGATGTTGATCAGCATCACGCCTGCCGCCTTTAACCTTCCCAGCCACAGTCACACATTTTATACCTATTTTCCGTGTTTTAAACTTTACTATCTTCTGGTTTTACACTACCCCCCTCCCCCTTTTTATTATTTACACATATACAAGGTCTGTCCGGAAAGTAATGAGACTGATTTTCTTGGGCCAATCAAAAAGGCCGGGTGGCGGAGTCTCCAGGCGTGACGGTTGGTCGGGGGATGTTAGGTAAACGATAGATTTCTCGTCAGTTGGCTCTGAGCTTTTACAGAGTGCGGATCGCTTGCGAAGTGGACAGCTGTTTGAGCGTCGCGTAACGGTCAAAATGCAGAGGAATGTCGAGCAGCGATACGCGATAAAGTTTTGAGAAAAATCCGCGACCGAGACGCTTGCTATGATACAGAAAGCCTACGGGAAGGATGCTTTATCGAAAGCACAAGTGTTTCGGTGGCAGAGCTCTGAGTGGCACACTACCGAGTTTCCTCGACCAAAGAAGGTTCGAATGAGCAAATCGAAGATGAAATCGATGCTCATTGTCTTTTTTGACTCTAAAGGTGTTGTCCATAAGGAGTTTGTACCACCTGGACAAACGGTCAACGCTGCATTTTACGTGGAAGTGCTTAAACGGCTGAAGAACAGAGTCGCGCGCGTCCGCCCGGAGATGGCCAACACCTGGGTTATTCACCACGACAATGCGTCGGTTCATGCGTCCCTGTTAGTGAGAGAGTTTCTGGCGAAACAAACCGTGGCAACGCTGCCTCAACCTCCCTACAGCCCGGACTTGGCCCCAGCTGACTTCTATTTGTTTCCCCGGCTCAAATCCAGCTTGAAAGGACACCATTTTGGGACTGTTAAAAACGTGCAAGCTGCCGTGACAAGTGCTTTGAAAGAGATCCCCGTTCAAGACTTCCAGGCGAGCTACGACGCGTGGCAGAACCGCTGGCAACGGTGTATTGATGCTCAAGGATGTTATTTCGAAGAATTTTAAGTGTATGTAAGCATGTCTTGAAATAAACCAATTTTATGGAATCAGTCTCATTACTTTCCGGACAGACCTTGTATATGTCCGGCATTGCACCTGAAGAAGAGGTCACATTTATGCTTACTAGGCTAGGCTGTTCGTGCACATAATTAGGTAAATATGCATACGGCAGTCAATCTCTTCATGTCAAACAAATTGCTACAGAAACAAACGCTGAAAGGGCATGTGAATGCTTGGTGCAAGCTTCCTGCAAGTGGATAAGCTACAGTGATGGTTCCATGCTCCGTAAGGAGCACAACAGAAAATAATGATGATTATGATGTATTTATACTCTAATCCAGGGGTTCTCAACGTTTTTTTGCTCATGGCACTCTTCTGAGCCTCATTTACGTCTGCGGCTCCCCCCCTAGTCTGGAAAAAGGTACTTTACCATTTTACTATGGCCCCCTAGACATATAGCATCGGCCTCTGGGGAGGGGGGGGGGCATATGGCCTACTTTGAGGACCACTGCTCTCATGCGTTTATATTTATAAGTATGGGTTTGATCACATGGTTCAGTATGCTTATTTTGGGTGCTTACGTAGAAAAGACGGATTGGAATTGGACGACAAGATCACCAATGTTAACTGATAATGTGAACCAGACAGGTGTCAGTGAAATACAAAATTAGAAAAGAATGCTAGCGATGCAGAGGATATACATTGAGAACACCTTCTGACAGCATTACAAGGCAGCAGCAACTGTTCTGGAATCTGCAGGGAAAGAGATGTAGAGAAGGACAAAAACACAAACGGAGAACGAATGAAAGAAATCTTTATTTCATCAGGGTAAAGAAATAGGCATGATTATTTTGGTACATTTTGGCCGTGTAATAACATAATTCTAAAAGTGGTTACAAATTAATACATTCTTAACTTCTACAGTAAGTAGCAGTAGTTAATATTAATACTGAGATGAGAACCGAAGGCAGAAATCAAACGGATTAAGATGACACGGAAAGATCGTGAGCACAGGACAAGTGGGATTGTCAGGAGTTTGTTGAAGACTTATGCTTCTTGAGGAGATGAAGGGTAATCAATCAATCAATCAATCAGTCAGTCAGTCAATCAACACCCGTTGGCACCCCAAAGAGCATAGGCTTTCAACAAACACATGCCAAGTCCGCCTGTCACGTGCCACCAGCTCAAGGTTTTTCAACGATTTCCTCATTATTTTCACTTCTGTCTCCAGCTCTCATCTCCATGTGTCTCTCAGTAAACCTCTGCCTCTCTTACTCTGGGGTTTTCGGAAGGGTAATGCATGTTTGTAAATCTTTCTGTATGTTACGAGATTCATTAATGGCTTTCAAAACAAGGATGTTATTTTACCCGCTCGTTGATTGGTCGAATATTTACTGAAAGAAACGGTTCTTTTGTCACCCAGTTCAAAACCATTTTTCCCTTTACAAGTGTAGTTTTTCTTTCAGTTCTGTTGCTTCTAATTCTTTTATACTATTTTATGTGCATTTAGTATTTTTTCCCTTAAAGAAATGGGAGCAGAAGGAAATACTATTAGAATGAGTTTCATTTGCCTCCGCGCATCCTGCCGCTCGGAATATAGTCTATCCTGTTCAAACATATTTTTTGGTTACTGTTAGTGTATTCAGTGTCTGTTTAATTTACATGTAATTGAAAAAAAAAAAAAAACTACAACCAAAAAACAGTCGCATAGCTGCACTAGTGCCTATACAAAACTGCGAACAATACACTTGTCATTTTGAATCATGTTTGTGCACAAATAGGGCGTATTGGAAGAGCGTGTAGTCATTCACATGTATGATACATACATAAATATGTAATACGCAAAGTGAATCACCATCCATCCTCATTATTTCATAAACAAACGCACACATACAGCGGAATCATCTTTTCTCCTCAGCAATTCACAAAAAACACATCAATACAATGAATCACCCTTCCCTCTCACCCATACATAAAAAAAACACACACACACACACACGCACACACACACACGCACACACACACACGCACACACACACAGAGCGAAGATGCATGATTTAAAATTGAACTGGAAACGTAACAAAAAATCGTCATATATTGGCGATGCGCGCCCCGTTCAACCTAGACACATTGTCCGTCGGTTACATAAGGGCGCATGTCCAAATATAAAATACTTTTTCGTCTAGTGTGACTAGAAACATCCTTTTTAAATAAGCAACAACTTCTTCACGAACGATGATTCTAGCTATGTCTGGCACTATCTTAACTGCGGATGTATCTTCTAATGGACAAAAAATGTAGTGCCGTGATACAAGTCTGCATTACTTCATTAGGTTCTGGCATCTACAATTTACGCGGTGATAACGTTTTATCTACGTACAGTGAAGTGCATTACGCTGCTTAAAATAGAAACTATGAGTGTATCCATGCTAAACGTTCACTTGATAAGTATTTTACAATTTAAAAACAAAAAAGTACAAAGCTAGTGTAGATATAGGAAAAGGCGAGGGTGATTTTGGAAAAAGGTTAAAGGTGAGCAACACATGGGATGTTGAAGGAGGATTGTGACAATGGTGAAGGTAAAGGCAGTACCATAACAGATACTGCAGTAGTAAACTGAGGTGTTAGAGACTTCATTTAAACTAGGTTTCAGTTTTATGAGGTGGTGTGTTCAGTTCGCTTTCTCGCTGCCTTCGCCTTCCCTAACTCAGGGCTAGGTATCCAATTTTACTCGTACATTACAGTAGACTGGAGCGTGAGGCAGCCTGGTTTCGAACACCGTCACTTTGCCGCGAGAAGGAAGCGCTCTAACCACTATATTATTTGGACGCTCACATTAATCAGCACACATGCTGCATCCAGAGACAACAGAAACGGACAAAAATACAGAGAAACGGATAATCGAATTAGGAATATAAAGAAACAGAACAAAGACACAGAACGACAGCCATGAAGTAAGAGTGACTGAAAACACGAGTTGTATCGGCATAGAGATAGAAATACAGATAACGAAAGAAACAGAGGCAAAGCAAAAAAAAAAAAAAAGACGAGACAGAGAAAGAATTAACAAAGATGAACAATGAACAAGTCATGTTTGCTATAAGTGTCCGGACAAAACTCAATAGCCTGGTAATTTTGATTTCTGTCCAAGAAAAAAAACTCGTTAAAAAAAATAAAAGAGTACATGGAGTATATTTCTGGAGAGTTCAGATCACCCCGTTTTAAATTTAAAAAAAAACTATCATTGAACTAGGCTTTCACCCTGAGATATAGTGCATCTATCTTTATCGCCCTGTATCTTTTTCACCATATTTCTTATTATATTTCTCTCCCGCTTTGCCCTGTCATCATTTTTAAAGTAATCTTTACCAATCACGGATTTTACCTAAATGTAACTTAAATCCGACTTTTGCTATTTTCCCAAACCTACATTATCTCTTGGAACACACCTGGCTCGGTATAAATCATTGTTAGCGCGGGAGACGTCCTTATGGGGAATTTAAAAAAAAAAAATTCGTTTAATACCTAATTCCCCGTTTAAACAACAAGTGTATCACCACGCTGGGACACAATAACACGCCGCCAGAGCGATCGATAACAAAGTCCTGGTGAGACGCACGGGAGTCTGTGTTAACAAATTAGGTACCCTCTTGATATCGGCTAGCCACTTAGATTGTGTGTACCTAGCGAGACAATGAATCGTCTTGGAGATAATCACACGGCGTAACTTACATCTACATTGGACAGTCAGTGTATACCATCGCATACTCATACAATGGAGGAAATTTGAAAGACTCATAGACTATAGTAGATTTGACATCAGTGTGGTAACACGTAATATATCACATCATCATTTCACTATTTACTTATGTTTATTCTCATATTTAATTAACAACATTTTCACATTTCATCTGTGTGCTTGAATTATCTTCCACCACCATCCTTTTTACTTTCTATTAACATTATATGTGTATATATGTCACTAATAAACCGTACAGCCGTTTTGATCATTACCTAGTTCGTTAATGTATCACTCGTGCTGTCTGTTAAGTATATTCATATTGGTAAAATCCTTCATGTAGATAAGGTTTGGAGCTCTTTCTTTATCGCGATCTGAGGGCAGAAGCTAAGGTCATAGGAAAATAGAAAACTTCCCATAATTTATTAGAAAACACTTCATAGTGGGCGTATTCGCCTTCTCTTCTTCTTGTCCTTATCTCAAATAGGTTTCTTTCTTTCTTAACGAGCCAATTTCTGGAGACCTTTTTGACAACATTCCATAGGCCATCCCCACAGACAACTGCTGTTGTAGCTGCAAACACTATGAAACGATACGACACACTCTAATATAAACTACGTGTTTGTGTCTAAGTTGAACGGGGTATGCCTTGTCCAAAATAGACAACAATAATTTTTGAAAAAGGGGCATGAGCTGGCAAATCAGTACAATGTACATCTAGTACATACGCGTTGTTCTCAGCGCCCTGTGAGTAATTACAAAATAAGCACCGGCATCACATCCACAGAACAATGCAATTTATCTTCTGATAACCATGTATGACTCAGCGGGCTACAGAGAGAATTTCGTAATCCTGACATTTAGCATGCACACAATGAACTTTTCTGTACTGGTTTACTAAGGGTTTTGCTCCACAATATCGTTTTCTATATCAGGGGTGAGCAAGACGTCTGTCGCCCGGTAGATCAATGGGTGAGCAAGACGTCTGTCGCCCGGTAGATCGCTGGGTGAGCAAGACGTCTGTCGCCCGGTAGATCGCTGGGTGAGCAAGACGTCTGTCGCCCGGTAGATCGCTGTGTGAGCAAGACGTCTGTCGCCCGGTAGATCGCTGGATGAGCAAGGCGTCTGTCGCCCGGTAGATCACTGGGTGAGCAAGACGGCTGTCGCCCGGTAGATCGCTGGGTGAGCAAGACGTCTGTCGCCCGGTAGATCGCTGGGTGAGCAAGACGTCTGTCGCCCGGTAGATCGCTGGGTGAGCAAGACGTCTGTCGCCCGGTAGATCGCGGGGTGAGCAAGACGTCTGTTGCCCGGTAGATCGCTGGGTGAGCAAGACGTCTGTCGCCCGGTAGATCGCTGGGTGAGCAAGACGTCTGTCGCCCGGTAGATCGCTGAGTGAGCAAGACGTCTGTCGCCCGGTAGATCGCTGGGTGAGCAAGACGTCTGTCGCCCGGCAGATCACTGAGAGATTTCTGGTGGAGCGCTTGATACATCCTCATCATCCTTCAGCTCCCAAAGGAGCATATGCCCCTATTAAGCATATGCCAAGTCTTCCTGTCCTGTGCCATCAACTCAAGACCTTTCCATGCCTTTTTTTTACCCCCTTCTAATATGTCTCCAGTTCTCTTCTCCAAGTGTTCTTTTGTCTCCATCTACTTCTCTTACCATTCGGATTCCAGGACAAGGGCTGCCTTGTGATGCTATCGATGCCTGATATATAAAAGTGTTTAATTTATTTTCTAATTCTTTGATTAAATCGTATGTTTTTAAGACATAATATTTTTTCGTGCCGAAATTTGAGGACTTAGTTTAGCCGATGCTGAGCAAATCATCATCATTAAGTTGATGTTAGTATATCTTTTGTAATACGAATATTTAAATAGTAAACTATATGTTTGTTTCAACTGTTCTTATTAACATAATGTTTTTTCCCTTGCACATACACATCTCATTCTTCTTTGATCCTTAGCTGCCGACTGTCAAAGCAGTCAGTGGCCATCACACCTGGTGGCGTCTTGTAGGGCAGCAACAGACTGCTTCCACTTTGCTCGGTCGGCGGCCATCCTTCGTACAGTGCCCCAGCTCTGGTTCATTCTTTGCATCTCGGCCTCCACAGTCCTCCGCCAAGTTGTTTTTGGTCGGCCTCTCTTTCGCTTTCCTTCAGGGGTCCATAGCATAGCTATTAATGTGATCGTATCAGGAGGACGTCGCCAACCCAACTCCAGCATTAAAAAAAAATAGTTGTAAATCTTCAATAAATAGACATTTTAATAAATAAATAAATACCTGTCTAAGCTGTTGATTTTATGGTGTCTAGTTTTCTGCTTCTGTATCTTCTTACGAGTTCCCCCCAAAAAAATCCATTTATGGCCATTATTAATAAAAATTTTAGTTATCCTTACATGCTTTCTTTATTTCACTTAAAGGTTAAGGCTGTTGGAATTTGGCATCAAATGTAAGGCTAGCAGAGATGGACATGCATCATCCGTCGTGTATATAACCAGCGAGCTACCGGAGCAGTTAGCATTCACACTCTTCGACATATACTGAGGGAGACTGAGAACCTATGGGTTTGCCCGGAGTGAAATGATGGCGATTCTATTCAACAATAACAATAACACGCATGTGGGGTTATTTTATTATTTACAGTTGAAAAACTGGAAAAGAAACTACAATGAAAAATTGTATTAGGTAGACTGCATGCTAAAGTGTGTCCAAATCTGTTCTACATCAGGCGCAACTCAAATAATGAACTCTGGCACATAATCGTGGTGATCACGACTCTTGTAAAATTAGCATTTTCATTATTAGCTGCCATCTCCACAACGAAGATCGGCTGTAAGGGATCTCCAAAGTCTTCTGTCTCTTGTCTTCATGGTACACTCTGATAGACTCTTTCTTGTCTCTTGTCTTCATGGTACACTCTGATAGACTCTTTCCTGTCTCTTGTCTTCATGGTACACTCTGATAGACTCTTTCCTGTCTCTTGTCTTCATGGTACACTCTGATAGACTCTTTCCTGTCTCTTGTCTTCATGGTACACTCTGATAGACTCTTTCCTGTCTCTTGTCTTCATGGTACACTCTGACAGACTCTTTCCTGTCTCTTGTCTTCATGGTACACTCTGATAGACTCTTTCCTGTCTCTTGTCTTCATGGTACACTCTGACAGACTCTTTCCTGTCTCTTGTCTTCATGGTACACTCTGACAGACTCTTTCCTGTCTCTTGTCTTCATGGTACACTCTGATAGACTCTTTCCTGTCTCTTGTCTTCACGGTACACTCTGATAGACTCTTTCCTGTCTCTTGTCTTCATGGTGCACTCTGACAGACTCTTTCCTGTCTCTTGTCTTCATGGTACACTCTGACAGACTCTTTCTTGTCTCTTGTCTTCATGGTACACTCTGACAGACTCTTTCTTGTCTCTTGTCTTCATGGTACACTCTGACAGACTCTTTCCTGTCTCTTGTCTTCATGGTACACTCTGACAGACTCTTTCTTGTCTCTTCTTGTCTCTTGTCTTCATGGTACACTCTGATAGACTCTTTCCTGTCCATCTCTTGTCTTCATGGTACACTCTGACAGACTCTTTCCTGTCCATCTCCTGATGTTATCTTCCCACTTATAGCGTTGTCTTCCTCCTGAACGCTTGCCTTCAACACTGCCCTCCAAATATGGTCTTCAGCAAGGCCAAAAAAATATTAAATGGCCAAATATTTAAGATGTCTAATTTTGATCTCCTTCATAAATTATCTTTTCATTCCTAGGTTTTCTATGGCTCTCATTATCTAGTTTATAATCTTTCCATGCACCCTTTTTTATAAATATCCACGTCTCGACAGGCTCAGTTCTTTGTTCCAATTCTTGTTTATTGTGTTATGTTTCTACACCATGCACTAATGAAGAATACATGTATGCGCGCGCACGCACACACATGTACAGAGAGGTATATATTTAATTATTGGGGGGGGGAGAAAGAGGAAGAATTACATCCCCTCATAAAAAGTAAGTAAAAATTAAAATTATTAAATTATTTTTTCGGAATTTTACAAATATTTAAAGTAACTTTGGCCAGAATCAATAAAGTAAGTTCAAAGCAAAATTCTCAGCCTTTTCAATGTGTTGCAGGTGCTGAAATAAGTAACCGGCTTTAATTCTTCCTCTGGCTTGGTGTGACGGATATACTTGCTCGTTAAATAATAAAATAAATGAAGCAAGATATGACAAGGAAGTAGGGGGCAAGACATATCAGGAAGGAAAGACCGTGCAGTAAAATGTCAGTCTGACTTTCACAGAGCACGAGATTTGGCGGTCCGCTTCTGAAAATTTTCGAGGCAAACTATAGTACCGCGGGCACACAAGTTTAGAATCGCCGATCTAAACTAACTAACGTGGAGATGTTAATGGATATGAAGGTCTGGTTCACCGTGACACAACTCGAGGAAACATGTCAATGTTTGTGTACGTGAACCAATTTATGCGCGGAAGCCGCAAACTTTATTACTTAATAATAACAGGAAGGTAAGACATTACTTGGTCTGGTCTAGAACACCAGTTATATTTGGTAATTTATCTGTTGCTAGTTTGTTATTTACCTAGGGCTGCTCAGTTTGTTGCTCTTTCGGAGCCAATATCTAGTTGAGAAATTCTTGGCATCAGTGGCGTACTGAGAGGAGAGGACGGTCTGCCCCGGGTGACAGCCATGATGGTGGGGGGAGGGGGGGTGTCATAGAACACTATTATGACTGTACTATACTGTTTAAGAATCTACTTGCAAGCATAATATATTTTCTGTGTGTTTTATGGTGGATACTAAAGGAAAGATCCGCCACGGGTGCCAAACACTTTAAGACTCCGCGGCTTGGCAATTATCTACATCAGAGGTTCTCAGCCTTTTAAAACTCATGGCCTCCTTCTGAGTCCCATTTACCTCTGTGGCACTCCCTCATAATAAGCTGGAAAAAAATACGTTACTATCTTACTGTGGGCCCCCCCCCCCCCCCCCCCCCACCCCCCCCCCCCCCATGTGGGGGGGTGGGGGGGGGGGGGGGGGGTGGGGGAATGTTAGGTACCCCACGGAGTACCCCCCCCACCCACGGGTTGCCAAACCCGATAGTTGATAGTCCGGCCCCCCCTAGAAATATGGCATGGTCCCATGGGGATCTATGTGACCCACGCTGAGAACGACTGATTTTCATTTTAGATATTGTACTGGCTTTTCTGCTTTTACAAAAATTGTTGAGTTGGAGACGATACGTCAAGGCCTAAAATCCCACCCCCTGCAGACCCAAGTAGAACAGTCCCAACTAAGATGGTTTGGCCATGTCTGCAGAATGGGAGAAGATCGGCTACCACGACAAGCATGGGAAACAAAGAGCCAGGGATCCAGACCCCCAGGACGACCCAGAGTCAGCTGGGAGGTCATCATTAGACAATTTTTGAAGGACCGAGGACTAGAATGGAACCAGGCCAGGAGGAAGACAGCCGATAAGATAGTCTGGCGCTCTCTCTTCCAAACCTCTACACCTCACGGTAGAAGGGGAACGACTAAGTAAGTAAGTTGAGTTGGAGTCATGAGTTTGAGTTTCTTGACCAGGTAATCTATCCTGGCTTGGCTTGCTTGTACACAATTTGGACAAGGCCCAATACCTATCCCATATTTTTCTAATGGGCATACACGGAGTTGTGCCCCGTTTGATTTTTCCGGGGGGTTTCTTAAGAGACAAAGAAAGAATAGGTCTACAGCTCCCTCAAGCATGTCGTACAGGGCTTTTAATATGAGGTTGTGCATGGGTCTGGTGGGCTCACCATATAAAACTACAGACACCACCACGGCAAGAGCACACGAATGCTTTGTGCAGGCTTCCTGTAAAGGTATCAGCTACAGTGGTGGTTCCATGCTCCGTTGGGAGCCAAAAGGAAAATAAATGCACCAATCAATGCACGAGTTGTCGAAACAAGTTACCAATGAAAAAGCACGGGCGTACTTAAAGTATTTGGTACGCGGGACCGATCCAACCTTTGACACCCCTCTTTCCCCCCATAAAGAAACACTTGAAAGTACATTTTTAACAGTAATTACTATCATAATGTCTGAAGGCATTTCCTTCCTGGCTGTCATTCAGGGCAGACCGCTGCAATAGCACACCTCCCCCTCCCCCCGTAGTACGCCACTGGACCATATGCTTCATTTGCTGTAAAACCTACGTAACACATTCTCAAGTATGTTAGATGTATGCAGCGCCGTCTTAAGACATGGGCACACTGGGCAGTGCCCTGGGGCCCCACGATTCTAGGGGCCCCATGCTGGGATGCTGCCATATTGTTCATAAGACATCATTTTTATTCCCGTGGGTGGGTAGGGCTGGTAGGGACCCAGTGCATTGCTTTGCCCAGGGCCTACAATGCTATTCAGACGACCTTGGATGTATGTTAATTCTCCAAATGAACAAAAGCTAAAATCGTTATATTATTATTTCGCCACTAGTTTGTACTATCTTAAACTAGCTAGTTATCCAGGAAAAGAGATATTAAAAGAGCGAATGTTTACCGCAACTACGAGAATTAATACAAAACTAAACTGTAACAGCAACTTAACACATTTATATAAACATTGACTGTAAAACGTAACTAAGGAAGTAAATGTAAGATTCAGAAACGGTGAATGCAGAAATAAACTTTATGACTAAATATAAAACTAAGACCGTGGATGTAAAAGTGAAACAAAAAAATTAAAATTCAAAATGTATTATTCAAAACTGATAAAAATGTCAGTTTGTAGCATTTATGCTTCTGAAGTTATTCAAACTTAAAACTGCACTAAGACTTTCGGGACACACTGTAAGTTAAACTAAGGTGATGCAGCCAGTGTTAACATTTACAATAACAGTGAATGTAGATGGAAAGGAAGCATAAAAAAAGAGTTAGCTACCCGAAAAGCAGCAGCTGGGAGACTTTTTCAGATCTTAAATCGAGGATTCCTCAGAAAATAGAAGTTAGCAAGAAGACGAAGATGGCTGTATACCGCACCACCTATATTCCAGTTTTGACATATGGATGCGAGTCATGTGCAATGACTACAACCCACAAATCCCAGCCCCAAACCTCAGAAATGAGGTACCTGAGGAAGGTGGCCGAAGTAACAACAGATGTGTGGTCCGCAACCAGACGATTAGGGAAGGCCTCAAAACCCAGCCACTGCAGACTCAAGTAGAACAGTCTCAACTACGACGGTTTGGTCATGTCTGCAGAATCGAAGACGATCGGCTACCACGACAGGGATCCAGATTTCCAGGACGACCCAGAATCCGCTGGGAGGACAACATTAGGCAGTCTCTGAAGGATCAAGGACTAGATTTGAACCAGGCCAGAAGAAAGACAGTCGATAGGATAGTATGGCGCTCCCTCCTCCAAACACCTCACGGCTGAAGAAGGATGACTAAGTAAGTAAGTAAGTCTGTGGCTTGTAACCTTAAACAAACACTCTGTGGAATCAAAGCGTGTCAGAGGCAGGCAACCCAGGAGTTGTGGGATTCTACTTTAGAAACATTGAGCTGCCTAAAGATCTACCTTGGTAAAATCATGTTTGTCTTCAGGTTTTACAGTATTTAAAATTTGGAATAATTGCAACCTGTATGTAACTTTAATCTACGCTGGAGGCTCTGCTTCCTAGGATTCCATCAACACAGCAGTCGAAAACTGAATATTTGACATAATGTCACTCCGTATGAAAACACAGACATCTTCCTTATAGGAAGAGCGATTCACAACTTGATCACAGCCCACTCCATCAATGTAACCCTACAATAGATCCCTGGACACAGTGAAAAGAGAGCTGATAGACTTGTTAAAATAGGAGCCTCTAAACAACAAAAGGACAGACCCTGCAGCATGAGAACAGTCAAACAGTAAGTAAGTAAGTAAAGTTATTGTAGAGCTTAATTAAGAACATGAATGCAAAAGTTAAGAAAAGATGATGTAGAAATAAACCAAAGTTAAGAAAAGATGATGTAGAAATAAACCAACTGTAAGAAAAGATGATGTAGAAATAAACCAAAGTTAAGAAAAGATGGTGTAGAAATAAACCAAATGTAAGAAAAGATGATGTAGAAATAAACCAAATGTAAGAAAGGATGATGTAGAAATAAACCAAATGTAAGAAAAGATGACGTAGAACTAAAGCCTTTTGAGCATGTAAGAAAGATGATGTAGAAAAATAAACCAAATGTAAGTAAGAAAAAGATGATGTAGAAATAAACCAAATGTAAGAAAAGATGATGTAGATTGAATTAATAAAACCAAATGTAAGAAAAGATGAATGTAGAAATAAACCAAATGTAAGAAAGAAGATGTGAAATAAACCAAATGTAAGAAAAGATGATGTAGAAATAAACCAAATGTAAGAAAGGATGATGTAGAAATAAACCAAATGTAAGAAAAGATGATGTAGAAATAAACCAAATGTAAGAAAAGATGATGTAGAAATAAACCAAATGTAAGAAAAGATGATGTAGAAATAAACCAAATGTAAGAAAGGATGATGTAGAAATAAACCAAATGTAAGAAAAGATGACGCAGAACTAAACCAAATGTAAGAAAAGATGATGCAGAAATAAACCAAATGTAAGAAAAGATGATGTAGAAATAAACCAAATGTAAGAAAGGATGATGTAGAAATAAACCAAATGTAAGAAAAGATGATGCAGAAATAAACCAAATGTAAGAAAAGATGATGTAGAAATAAACCAAATGTAAGAAAAGATGATGCAGAAATAAACCAAATGTAAGAAAAGATGATGTAGAAATAAACCAAATGTAAGAAAAGATGATGTAGAAATAAACCAAATGTAAGAAAAAGATGATGTAGAAATAAACCAAATGTAAGAAAAGATGATGTAGAAAAATAAACCAAATGTAAGAAAAGATGATTGTAGAAATAAACCAAATGTAAGAAAAGATGATGTAGAAATAAACCAAATGTAAGAAAAGATGATGTAGAAATAAACCAAATGTAAGAAAAGATGATGTAGAAATAAACCAAATGTAAGAAAAGATGATGTAGAAATAAACCAAATGTAAGAAAAGATGATGTAGAAATAAACCAAATGTAAGAAAAGATGATGTAGAAATAAACCAAATGTAAGAAAAGATGATGTAGAAATAAACCAAATGTAAGAAAAGATGATGTAGAAAATAAACCAAATGTAAGAAAAAAGATGATGTAGAAATAAACCAAATGTAAGAAAAGATGATGTAGAAATAAACCAAATGTAAGAAAAGATGATGCAGAAATAAACCAAATGTAAGAAAAGATGATGCAGAAATAAACCAAATGTAAGAAAAGATGATGTAGAAATAAACCAAATGTAAGAAAAGATGATGTAGAAATAAACCAAATGTAAGAAAAGATGATGCAGAAATAAACCAAATGTAAGAAAAGATGATGCAGAAATAAACCAAATGTAAGAAAAGATGATGTAGAAATAAACCAAATGTAAGAAAAGATGATGCAGAAATAAACCAAATGTAAGAAAAGATGATGTAGAAATAAACCAAATGTAAGAAAAGATGATGCAGAAATAAACCAAATGTAAGAAAAGATGATGTAGAAATAAACCAAATGTAAGAAAAGATGATGCAGAAATAAACCAAATGTAAGAAAAGATGATGTAGAAATAAACCAAATGTAAGAAAAGATGATGTAGAAATAAACCAAATGTAAGAAAAGATGATGTAGAAATAAACCAAATGTAAGAAAAGATGATGTAGAAATAAACCAAATGTAAGAAAAGATGATGCAGAAATAAACCAAATGTAAGAAAAGATGATGCAGAAATAAACCAAATGTAAGAAAAGATGATGCAGAAATAAACCAAATGTAGGAAAGGTGATGTAGAAATAAACCAAATGTAAGAAAAGATGATGCAGAAATAAACCAAATGTAAGAAAAGATGATGTAGAAATAAACAAAATGTAAGAAAAGATGATGCAGAAATAAACCAAATGTAAGAAAAGATGATGCAGAAATAAACCAAATGTAAGAAAAGATGATGCAGAAATAAACCAAATGTAAGAAAAGATGATGTAGAAATAAACCAAATGTAAGAAAAGATGATGTAGAAATAAACCAAATGTAAGAAAAGATGATGCAGAAATAAACCAAATGTAAGAAAAGATGATGTAGAAATAAACTAAATGTAAGAAAAGATGATGTAGAAATAAACCAAATGTAAGAAAAGATGATGTAGAAATAAACCAAATGTAAGAAAAGATGATGTAGAAATAAACCAAATGTAAGAAAAGATGACGCAGAAATAAACCAAATGTAAGAAAAGATGATGTAGAAATAAACCAAATGTAAGAAAAGATGATGTAGAAATAAACCAAATGTAAGAAAAGATGATGCAGAAATAAACCAAATGTAAGAAAAGATGATGCAGAAATAAACCAAATGTAAGAAAAGATGATGCAGAAATAAACCAAATGTAAGAAAAGATGATGTAGAAATAAACCAAATGTAAGAAAAGATGATGTAGAAATAAACCAAATGTAAGAAAAGATAATGTAGAAATAAACCAAATGTAAGAAAAGATGATGTAGAAATAAACCAAATGTAAGAAAAGATAATGTAGAAATAAACCAAATGTAAGAAAAGATGATGTAGAAATAAACCAAATGTAAGAAAAGATAATGTAGAAATAAACCAAATGTAAGAAAAGATAATGTAGAAATAAACCAAATGTAAGAAAAGATGATGTAGAAATAAACCAAATGTAAGAAAAGATAATGTAGAAATAAACCAAATGTAAGAAAAGATGATGTAGAAATAAACCAAATGTAAGAAAAGATGATGTAGAAATAAACCAAATGTAAGAAAAGATAATGTAGAAATAAACCAAATGTAAGAAAAGATGATGTAGAAATAAACCAAATGTAAAGCTAAACTAGGAAAGTAAAATTTAAATCTGCTTAATTTATATTATCTTCTTCATCGTTCACCCCTAGGCGTCTTCTTGAATATGTTCAAAGACATCAGTGGTCAGCTTGTGGCTGTTGAAGAGTTTATTTCCAGGAATGGTACTGGTGATGTACTATTTTATGGCTCTGAAACATGGAGAACAACAAAGACAACAACCAAAAAGCTACAGACTTTCATAAATGGGTGCTTGCGTAGAATAGAAGGATTAAAATGCTATGACAAGGTTACCAACGTGGAACTGATGACAAGAACCAGACAAGTGCCAGTGGAACAAGAGATGAGAAGACGACGATGGCGATGGATAGGACACACACTGAGGAAACCTGTTGATAGCATTACAAGGCAGTCCTTGTTCTGGAATCCCCAGGGCAAGAGAGGCAGAGGTAGACCAACAAGCACATGGAGAAGAGAGCTGGAAACAGAGATGAAAATGATAAGGAGAACGTGGAAAGAACTTGAGATGATGGCACGTGACAGGAGGACTTGGCATGTGTTTGTTGAAGGCCTATGTTCCTTTGGGAGTGGAGGGTTATGATGATGATGATGGTACTGGTGATGGCTTATTTAATATGAATTTCTAACGTTCGTTTTTAAAACATCACTTGTAAGAAGAAAAAAAACATGCATCCAATTTGTCTTCTTCTTCTTCTTCTTCTTCCGTCCTTAGCCATCGACCGTCAAAGCAGTCAGTGGCCATTACGCCTAGTGGCGTCTTAGGGCAACAGCAGATAGGTTTTCTTTGCCATTGTTTCCCATCACGCCTATTGGCGTCTTTAGGGCAACGGCAAATCAATCCATTTGCTGTCGTTTCCGTAATCGAAGTGACTGGCAAACGGGTGAATCCAATTTGTGGCCCGGGTAAAACCGAAAAATAGCCTCGGTTAGAAAAGGTTAAGCTGTCAGATGAAAAAAAAATAAGTAAGGTGGAATTGATAAATTCACAACGATGCTGATGAATTTAACATATTAATAAGCGCGCACCCACACCCACACGTACACCCACACAATATAAGCTCGTATTGTGGATCTGCAAAGAAATTATGTGCGACAGAAAAGGAGATCGATATACGCGCGCACCGCCCAGGTAGCTCAGTGTACAGGTGTACACAATAATAATAAAAACTCACATCAAAGAGGTATTGTCAAATTTATAAAGCACACAACGTGTTACAAATCACATGATTAAAGCAAAGTCTATTCCATACAGGCTTAAAATATTGGGGTCGGAGTGGTTAGTGTAATATAATACATTAATAATACGAACCACACATTGTAATAATATGCGAATCTTCACATGTACGATATCCTGTAAATAAACATGGCTACAAACTGAACATGCTTTTACTGAGTGCCTTCTGAAACATGTGTGTGCTTGTGTAGATGATGAGGTAATGCTTATATACATACATCATAACATTACATGGTGGCAGCGGTCGATACCGGACTGACGCAAAACAGCTACACGATAACACGTGAGTACAGTATTCGGCTAATTTTCGTCATCGAGGTCAGCCATGGCGGCGAAACAATATCGCAACGCACCGCAAATGAGATTCGCCGGTCAAGATGATAAGAGTGAAGCTTTCTTGTTATGGCGCCAACGCATAGATCTATATTCCAAGACCACTGGTCTGGAAGGACAAACCCTAACTCCATATATCCTAGAAGCATTGGACGATGAAGGTTTGAAAATTTACAACAGTTTTGCTACCGCCATGCCTGTGGAATCGGCGACAGACCCCGCAGCCATATTGGACGAATTTGAAAAACGTCTGATAATAAAGCACACGAACTTTAGAGCGGCAAGATTAGAACTTCACCACCTGCGACAGAAACCTGGTGAAAGTCTAGATGATTTTTTCACTCGCATCAAGGAGAAAACAAGTGTATGCAAATTTAACAAAGAAGAAGAAAAAGAGCGAATTATCGAACAGATCCTTCTCAGCACACCAATGCCAGAGTTCCAGAAATGGATACTGAGCCAGAGTGATACACTAACTTTACAACAACTTCTGGATGAAGGCAGGAAACACGAGGCACAAGCACTAAACATTAAACAAATTCAGCAAGGTACAGTAACAGCCCAGGTGGATGCAGTAAAAAGCTATAAACCCAAACAAAACAAAGCAACTGGTTCGAAGCAACAAGAAAAACACAACACAAGCAGAGGTGCTATGTGTAAATGTTGTGGCCTAAACCACATACAAAACCACTGTCCAGCTAAAGACTCTACATGTCATTACTGCAGAAAGAGGGGCCACTGGATAAAATTATGTTTCAAGAGGAAACAAGACAGTGCTCAACACAAACTTCACAGCAGAAAGTCGTCAAAACAAACACACTCTATGATGACTGAGGACCTTGACTCCAGTGAAGAAAGTGATCCTTCCACTTTTGATACTGTGAAGATACTAACTTTCAGTAATGAACCAAAGAGAACGCAGGCTTTCTGCAAGGTACAATTCCGAATACCAGGAATTAAAATGCACAAAGAAAGAAACATTCGGTTCAAGATAGACACAGGTGCCCAAGGTAACACTCTACCCTTAAGAATATTCAGACAGATCATGCCTGACAAGGTGGATGAGCAAGGATTTCCCACAAGGGATGTAAAAAAGTAGGAGTGGCAGGACAAAGCTAAGAGCTTACAATGGAACAAGTATAGACGTTTTTGGAGCAGTAACACTTGAATGTTCATACAGAGGCTCTGAATGGACATTGTCAACATTTTACTTGGTAGATGTTGAAGGACCTGCAATTTTGGGTTTACCAATGTGCGAAAAGCTGAGTGTGGTAACTATTAACAACATTAAAGAGGATATAGGTCTTGCAGATGCTCTCAGCAGACTACCAAACCCCAACAAGACAGCAGATCTTACCCCAAACATCAAAGTTGATTTTGTCAAGTTTAGCGATAATCGGCTTGAACACATCAGAGAAGACACAATGAGAGATCCTATCCTTAACTCTCTCAAAGAACTGATATACCATGGATGGCCAAGCTCTATCAGGGAAGTTCCAACACACATCCGTCCATACTACTCGATGAGGGACGAGTTAAGCATCGAAGATGGTCTGATCCTTAAAGGAGATCGCATTGTTGTACCAGAAACACAACGCGATATCATCCTTAAACAGCTCCATAATAGTCACCTTGGTATTGTGAAGACACAACTGAGAGCAAAGAAAGATGTTTACTGGCCACAGATAAACAAGGACATAGAAACACTATGTAAAAACTGTTCAATTTGCCAAGAACATGCAAATAGGCAGTGCAGAGAACCTCTCATACCATCAGACATACCATTGAGCCCTTGGAGCATTATAGGAACTGATATTTTCTCAATCGACAATAATGACTATCTTATTATTGCTGATTACTACAGCAAATTTCCCATCATTGAGAAACTTCCACAACCCTCACCATCAGCTGTTATTGCAGACATTACAAAGAAGTATTGCAGCATGTTTGGCATCCCAGATGAAATTAGATCAGACAACGGTCCACATTTCTCAGGTCAAGCATACAGAAACTTCACTAAGGACTGGAAGATCAAACACACAACATCATCACCTAGATACCCTAAATCTAATGGTTTCATTGAGAGAGTGGACATAAGAGAAATCCCACAGAATACAACAGAACAGAGAATTCCCATGCTTTCAACAGACAATGCAGTAACTCCAGACCTTGGTGCCCCACAAAACCAACAAGCGCCAAGGCCGAAGTCACAACCAACTCAAGCTAAACCAGGGACTTCCGCAGAACCACCAGCACTTTACACCACTCGTTCTGGCCGTACAGTGACACCTCCCAGCCGATACAGACAGTGACATATATATACTCACACTGAGCATTACACATACTTATCCTTTCTCACATGAAACATTTCGTTGGAAATGTTTGCACACATTTTTTTTTTTTTTCAAAAAAGGGGGGATGTAATATAATACATTAAAGTACGAACCACACATTGTAATAATATGCGAATCTTCACATGTACGATATCCTGTAAATAAACATGGCTACAAACTGAACATGCTTTTACTGAGTGCCTTCTGAAACATGTGTGTGCTTGTGTAGATGACGAGGTAATGCTTATATACATACATCATAACATTACAGTTAGAAGGTATGGCGTCCGCCTTTAATTCTAAAGGTGCCGGGTTCGCTCCTAGCACAGGAAATATAGTTGATGGAATTTTTTTTTCTTTCAGAACCAGTGATTCATAATGATGTAATACTCTCCCCCCCCCCCCCCCCCCCCCCCCGAGCTCGATCTCCTAGGTAGTGAGATCGGATGCCTAGCCTTCTCGAATAAGGGCGAAAAAAATAGGAGGTTCCGCGTGCAAGTTTCGGACGTTAAAAATCCCTCGGCAGTTGGGAAATCGAAAAGGCCACATGGCCGCTGCCTTGGCAAAATTTAAAAATTAGGAAACCTTCCGCCACGGCAAATCTATTTGAGATCCTTGCTGGTGTTATGGAGTTCGTGCACTGTGCTGAGATCCTCCTTGTGTGATCTAAGGGAGGAGATCGGAGCACTGATGGAGTTGTCCGTGTGCAATGAAGATAGTGCTTAAAACTAGACCAAACTATTCCAAATACATCGTATAGACGAGACGGGGTTGGAGGTCAGAACAGTGAAACTGTAGTTAATAATGCTGTGGGGCTGGAGGAGTTTTTCGTTTCACGGGGAAATGTATGGGAATCGGAAAAAATCGGGTCCGGCATGGAAAAGAAGTAGGCTATGTATGAACAACCAACGATCACTCCATTAATGCAACGATCAACGTCTCTCCAATGAAGCAGACACACAAATATAAGAACAAAGAACACTTAAACACGCCTACGGCCACATCCTAAGACAATTTATATGAGAAATACAGCAATGGGAGCTATGTGATTTTAACCAAGATGTATGCACAAGACAAGTGGAAACTACAGCAATGAATAACGGTAGAAGTTATCTCGTTTTTTATGTGTGTTTCAACTTCCATCTCCTTTATAGGATCTCCCTTTCTCCCACTTCTCATTCATCGCCAACACATCTCTGACTGCGTGGATCTAATCAAAGTCTGTCCGCTGACGCCATGAACTTTTGCTAGAAAAAACTCGGGGTGTTTACAAGATACCAGTTTCTGGCATAACATTCACATACACGCGCTCAAAGCAGCGTTAGCACGTACATAAGAGAATACAGGTAGTTTAGCATAAACATCTGAAAGACTCAGCTCGCACACCTTGTCAAATACTTGCAACAGGTCCGTCTGACATGCACAATGTGGATGGAAACAAGTCATGCAACGGTTCTGAAGTCATCAAGAACGCTTCCTTGTTTCGATAGTTTTTTTTTTTTTTTTTTTTGCGTACGCCCGCTAATACTCGAGGCGAAATCTCAGGTTATTACTATGTCTAACCTGACATTGATTTTACGTGAGTATCCCTTTTTACTATTTTCGATAGTTAAAACTGCGCGATAGTTCACGGCCAACGTTTTCTGAAGTGTACTTTAGTCCAGTGGTTTTCAACTTTTTTCACCGAGGTACTCCCTGCAAGGTCGGCCAGGTCTTTAGTTACCCCCTAAGATTATTGTAGGCATGGGACTCGTTTTCGTGGTTTAAAAGCAGTGGAACTTCTTCTTCTTTGTACACTCGCAGACGTCTACAATATTTTCAAAGAAAGCTGTTGTCAGCTTCAGGCTATTTGCATCGCCTTAGAGTTTTTTTTCTTCCGAAAATAGTACTGATGACGATCATATGTGCTTTCTGTGTTCCTCATATGTTGTGCATCTTTGAAGCAGATTTTCAGCAATCATTTTATCAGTGCCAAATTTACACTTACCGCAGCTCCTGTCTTTAGAGAACAATAGATGAGAAGAAGACACTGGAGATGGATAGGAAACACAGTGAAGAAACCTGTTGATAGCATTACAAGACAGTCTTTGTTCTGGAACCCCCAGAGATAAAGGGAGACCAAGGACGACACGGAGAAGAGAACTGGAGACAGACCTTAAGGGGGTGAAGAAGGGATGGAAAAAAACCATGCGTTGATGGCATAGGACATGAAGATTTGGCATTAGTTTGTTGTACGTCTATGCTTCTTGAGAAGCTGATGTGATGATGATGATAGAACACTGAGAATGGCTGTTTTTTATTGGTGCAAAACGCTGTACTGACTGAACCTGGGACTCATGCTAATGTAGTCCCAACGGCTCTCCCAACCTAACAAGCTACGAACAGATTTCAGCGGATAAAAAACACGCCCTGTAATCAGCACTGCCGCATCCGATATTTAGCCGTAATTACGAACGTCTACTACGGGTGGGATTCCTAGAATCCGAACACCCGAAAACCGAAATATCCCGAAACTCGAACGTTTTTTCAGCCGACTTTTGGGCGATTTTCGAACCGATTGTTAGGTGACTTTGGCTACTTTTAGGCGACTTGGGCTACTTTGTACGATATCTGGAAACCGAAAAAACAAAAAAATCCAATTTCTGAAACACGACACTCCCTGAGCATATGGGATTCTGGGATACGGACCTGTATGATTTTCTTATCATAACAACAGAATAGGAATATTGTAAATATGCATGTATCATTTAGAATCTGAGTGATTTCGAAATTAGCTGATAAATATTCTTCTACAAAATATACATTTCATCATTTTACGTTGCGCTCCCTGTGGAACATGGAGCAACCACAGCATCTGTTTCAGCAGCACGCCTGCACCAAACTGTCACAAGTTCTGGCAGCGGTTATTTCTGGGGCCGTTTGTTTTACATCAAGAGGTTGCCAGCCCCACGCACAATCTCATTTTAGTCGCCTTGTACGACATGCTTGAGGATGTAGTGGGATTATTCTTTCTTAGTCTCTTCAGTGACTCTTGGCAACCATATATCAGAGACTCCTGGCCAACCATGTATTAAAGACTTCTGGTAACCATACATCAGAGACTCCTGGCAATCATATATCAGAGACTCGTGGCAACCATATATCAGAGACTCCCGGTAACCATACATCAGAGATTCACGGCAACCATATATTAGAGACTCCTGGCAACCATATATCAGAGAATCCTGGGAACCATATATATTATAAGACCATTAATAGAAAGACCTGCAAAAATAAAAACAGATCTATACGTGTGCTTTTATAGACTATGCTAAGACATCCGACAAGGTCAAAAATGAGAAAATTATCAAAATGCTAAAAAGCACAAATATTATATATATGGCAAAGACTTAAAAATAATAAGAACATCTGTTGACTACAAACAGCAGCAAGAAGAACTGAAAACGTAATATCGGAATGAAGTTCGCCGAATATTCCGCAGTGAATATGTGTATAATATGTGTATTTTCTTGGAATTCCATAAGCCCTCAGAAATTGTCCTCTTTTCACAATACTGCCTAAGAAAAATTCACCGAATCTTTTGGCCGAATACCATCACCAACCAAGATCTGCTTACTCGGAGCAAGCAAGAGGACATGCACACCATCATAACTGGCAGACGCTGGAGCTGGGTTGGTCATGTCCTCAGAAGAGACCCCGATGCCATCACAAGAACAGCTATGCTTTGGACCCCTGAAGGAAAACGAAAGAGAGGCTGTTACGCACGGATCATTATTATTTTTCGTTTGTATAAACATTTTTCGTATGTATGATCATTTTTTGACTGAAATGTATATTATATATATTTACAGTCAAAGGGACAGAACCCGAGATATTGATACTGCTATTTTTTAGGAGTTTACCTCCTCTTGTATAGAGACACGTTCGGTCTATAATTTCTTGAACGAAGCGTGACCACATCTCCTTATTTGGTAGTATCAGTCAACTGTTGTAGATGCCTGAAACCTGTCTTAACGCTTCTTTTCATGACCATAAAAGGCGCGACTGTGTAAGACTTTTATCTCGAATGTTCTTAGAATCGTCTTATTGTGAACGGCGACTCAGAGATTGTCGTTCTGCGCATGTCTCGACCTGGTTTTCGTTTGTTGTTCCGGCCAGCTCGGGGAGTTTAGAAATGGTCTAAGTCGCGAGCAGACGCGACCTGCGTCTTGTGATTTTCTGAGGGAAATACATTGTCTTTGTGAGTTAGTTAGCTAACTAGACTATTTCCCAGTATTATTCAAGCCTGCCTGGAGGCATATGTTCATGGTTGATTTTCCGAAATAAGGTAATTCCTCTTGTATCGAACTTTATGCTATCATCTAGAGGTTCGTCATTTTGTCGCCTTTTTGCTCGCCTGTGTGATTCAAAATGGAGAGGTACTTTGACTAGGATTAAGTCACCGGTATCTTTATACCTGAACTAGTTATATATATATGGGTCGCTCTAGATCAACAAGACTATTGTCTGTGTTCCAGGATTCGTTATATCAGAGATCACGTCCATGTCAGATGGTTAGACTTAGGAAGGTTATAAAGGTCGAGCTGACCTGTAATCCATGTATGCTATTCACGTGCAGACAGTAAACGGACTGATTGTATACATCTGATCTGCTAGCATCAGTAAGGGAATATTTATTATTGTCTATGAACAGTGATGATCTGCAGCTGACACTGTTGCAGAATTTATATATATATTATTTATACAGCTTCACGAACTAGAACTCTATGATTTTGAATGCTGAACTCGTTGAACTATGTTGATGATATAAATATCCTGACTGTTTTGTGGCGTGCAATAAATGGAAAAAAATTATACAACGAAGTTACCATTTCTATGACTCTACACATCATGTTGCCTGTGTTATACCCTGTGAACTGTTCTACTACCACATACACAGCAACATCCTAAAATCAGAGAAGACACCTACATCTTGCACTTTAATACCAGGTGTCGATAGGGGTGGCAAGTGGTCGTCAATCTTATACGGAGCTAACGTACCTGGCATTGTGGCGCACCATTATCATTTAGCCTAAATCCACCCTTATCATTTTTGGTGGCCATATGCGGTGGTCACAAGAGCACATGCTCTGGATCCACCTCAAACTTCATTAACTAATAATGATGAAGTAAATGACCAAGATAGTCACTTGACTATTACACGTGACTCATTTATCAAATTGCAAGAAGAAGATCCTTCTTTACAAAAATTCTTCATTCTAGCAAAAAAAGGTGATCCTAATCAAAATACTAATAGAAAATCTTGGATTTCTATGAAGAACGGCGTACTTGTACGTATGGTACAAGACTCGACTACGTCCACTCATTCACAAATTCTTGTGCCTAAGAGCATGAGATTGCAAATATTGCAACATGCTCATGACTCGCAATGTGCTGGACATATGGGTTTTTCCCGTACAAAGTCGAGAGTTCTTGCGGCTTTCTTTTGGCCATTTGTGAGCAAGGACATACGAATGTACTGTCGCTCTTGCAAAGTATGTCAGGAGGTCAAATCTAAAGGACCACGACATGCTGCGCCTATCCAGGCTGCTGACATTCCTATTCGCCCTTTTCAAAAAATGGCAATAGATATTATCGGTCCTTTTAGAATTAAGTCGGCTAGAGGACATCAATTTATTCTTACATGTGTCGATATGTGCACACGTTGGCCAGAGGCAATACCTCTCAAGAGCATCTCAACTGCTGATATCGCAGACGCTCTTTGGCTGATATTTTCTCGCTTGGGTTTTCCCGGAGAAATATTGTCAGACCATGGCACTCAACTTATATCAGACACTATGTCACAGGTAATGTCTATGCTACACATTAAAAGGTCTCTCAGCAGTATCTATCACCCAATGTCTAATGGGTTAGTCGAACGTTTAAATAGGACTCTGAAAACTTTACTTGGTAAAATAACTGAGGATCATCCTCAGGATTGGGACAGGGTCTTACCCGCGGCTCTCTTTGCGTATAGAGAGGTCCCCAATGAACATACGGGGTTTTCCCCTTTTGAACTTGTCTTTGGCGCGCAACCGCGCGGCCCTATGTCTTTACTTCACGATCTAATCACTGCCGATAATATTAGCGATGAAACTCAATCTTCTTATGAGTACGTCATTGCTCTTAGGCAAAAGATCATCGAGGCATGCAAACTAGCAACTTCGTCTTCCGAATTTGCTAAAGAAAAGGCAAGGCAGTTTGCAAATAAGAATAGAAATTTCATGAAAGACCAGACTATTTGCAGCCTATTTTCCAGGCAACGGACAATTCTCAAGTACCTCATGGTCAGTACTCATCTCTGTCAGTTATACAGGATGAGGAAACTACTTTTTCTGATGTCAATCTTCCTCTTTCTATGGTCCCACTTTATTCTACGGAATCTTGGAAAAACGTGACCGTTTCTCCAAATCTTTCCGCTGAGGAACATCGACAAGTTTCTTCGATGTTGCAAACATTTCAGGATGTTCTTACAGACATCCCGGGACACACACATGTCATTGAACATGACATTGTGCTAACTGATCATAATCCTATCAGAGTCAGACCTTATCCAATACCTATCCATTTCCAGTCTCAAGTCGAAAAAGAATTGGATGAAATGATACGTTTGGAAATCATTGAACCATCCACTTCAGCATACTCTTCGTCTATGGTTATTGTTCGAAAGAAGGATAATAACATTCGCATTTGCGTAGATTATCGCAAATTGAACCAAGTTACGAAGTTCGACGCTGAACCTATGCCTTCATTAGAAGAACTACTCAATAAACTTTCTAATTCTAGATTCTTTACCAAACTAGATTTGTCTAAAGGTTATTGGCAAGTTCCTCTAACCGAACGTGCCAAACCTTTTACAGCTTTTTCTACACCTAGGGGTTTATTCCAATGGAATTTCATGCCTTTTGGTCTTATGAACGCCCCTGCTACATTCGTACGCATGATGCGGCGAATTCTCGCATATCGTACAGATGTCATAGCATACCTAGATGATATCTGTCTATTCAGTGATTCCTGGGAAGATCACTATTTGGGTTTATACGAATTACTGTCCACTCTTCGCGAGTATAACTTGACTGCAAAACCCTCTAAAGCCTTTATAGGATTTAGTGAGATTTCTTTCCTAGGTCATCGTGTTGGTCATGGTCTTTTAAAGACAGAGGACCACAATGTTTCAAAAATACTTAACATTTCGGTCCCTAAGACGAAGAAACAAGTAAGGAGTCTATTAGGTTTGATCCAATTCTACGGACGATTCATTCCGAATCTGTCCTCCATTATGGCACCGCTTTCTACTTTATTGAAGAAAGGGTCGCCTAATCTGATCCGCTGGTCTAAAGAATGTCAATCCTCATTGGACCAGGTTAAAGCCCTATTTTCATCTCCACCTATTCTTAGGTTACCTACTATTGAGAAGACTTTTGTTCTTCGAAGTGACGCCTCGTCAACTGGGATTGGGGCGGCACTAATGCAGGAGTATTCTGATACTCTGCATCCGGTGATGTATATCTCTAGGAAATTAAATGCTGCAGAAAAGAATTACTCGGTTTTAGACCGTGAGTTATTGGCTATGGTATGGTCTATTCTGAAGTTACAAAGATTTCTTCTAGGCGCACATTTCATTGTGGAAACCGACCAGAAAGCGCTTACTGCTATTCAGAGCAAAAACTTGAAGAGCTCGAGGTCCACTCGTTATGCCATAGCTCTTCAACCATTTCATTTCTCGGTTCGAGCTATCCGTGGTTCGGATAATGTGATGGCAGACATTCTGTCCAGATGCCCACACGATTCCGCATGATTCTTCTGTCATATATATATATTTCCTGATATACAGTCCAATGTTGTAATGACATGTTAGTAGATTTTTTTTTCTCACTTTTTTGAGGGGAATTTATAACATTGTACCATGTAATTATCTAAGAAGGCTTAGTTAGTGATATACGGGCCAAAAGATCACTCGGCCACATTTAAACAATATATTTGCATAATTGTATTGAGAGATTTACCAGTTGTCTTTAAGATTTGTGTTATTGATATTTTCGCAGCACATCATTGAAGATGCGAGATTGTGTCCATTGTGGAACTTTGAGTATATCAAGTCCTGTCCTAGATTGGGAGCGGATGATGTCCACATCTTCTTCTATTGAATGTTTTATGTCAACGAAGATCAACACATGTATTACTTATTAATTACTGTTGCTTTATATAATGTAATAATATAGTGCGGTATATTAGTAAATTACACCGCTATTTGCAACACATTGTATGATACCATAATAATATATTTAATTTCATATATTGGTATGAGAATAATTTGATTTTCATTATGATGTTGCCATCATTGTGGCGTGTGTTGGTGGCACCTTCCTGGAATATATAAGCGTATACTTAGATAAATTTTTTCTCTAAGGATCTGAGATATGATCTCAGTGTCGCTCCATGCGTTGAGCTAATTTGTTAGGTATATATCCGCGCATCATACGTGCGTTAGGAGCCTAGATTTTTTTTCCGGCTCCAGGATTTAAAAAAAAAAAATGTTTCATTTTTTTTTCCCCGGGAGGGTGCGGTAATGTTACGCACGGATCATTATTATTTTTCGTTTGTATAAACATTTTTCGTATGTATGATCATTTTTTGACTGAAATGTATATTATATATATTTACAGTCAAAGGGACAGAACCCGAAATATTGATACTGCTATTTTTTAGGAGTTTACCTCCTCTTGTATAGAGACACGTTCGGTCTATAATTTCTTGAACGAAGCGTGACCATATCTCCTTATTTGGTAGTATCAGTCAACTGTTGTAGATGCCTGAAACCTGTCTTAACGCTTCTTTTCATGACCATAAAAGGCGCGACTGTGTAAGACTTTTATCTCGAATGTTCTTAGAATCGTCTTATTGTGAACGGCGACTCAGAGATTGTCGTTCTGCGCATGTCTCGACCTGGGTTTTCGTTTTGTTGTTCCGGCCAGCTCGGGGAGTTTAGAAATGGTCTAAGTCGCGAGCAGACGCGACCTGCGTCTTGTGATTTTCTGAGGGAAATACATTGTCTTTGTGAGTTAGTTAGCTAACTAGACTATTTCCCAGTATTATTCAAGCCTGCCTGGAGGCATATGTTCATGGTTGATTTTCCGAAATAAGGTAATTCCTCTTGTATCGAACTTTATGCTATCATCTAGAGGTTCGTCATTTTGTCGCCTTTTTGCTCGCCTGTGTGATTCAAAATGGAGAGGTACTTTGACTAGGATTAAGTCACCGGTATCTTTATACCTGAACTAGTTATATATATATGGGTCGCTCTAGACCAACAAGACTATTGTCTGTGTTCCAGGATTCGTTATATCAGAGATCACATCCAAGTCAGATGGTTAGACTTAGAAAGGTTATAAAGGTCGAGCTGACCTGTAATCCATGTATGCTATTCACGTGCAGACAGTAAACGGACTGATTGTATACATCTGATCTGCTAGCATCAGAGAGGGAATATTTATTATTGTCTATGAACAGTGATGATCTGCAGCTGACACTGTTGCAGAATTTATATATATATTATTTATACAGCTTCACGAACTAGAACTCTATGATTTTGAATGCTGAACTCGTTGAACTATGTTGATGATATAAATATCCTGACTGTTTTGTGGCGTGCAATAAATGGAAAAAAATTATACAACGAAGTTACCATTTCTATGACTCTACAACCTACTGCAGTCCTGCCCAACATTCAGCAATGAACGGTGTAGCATATGGTAACATCGTACCTCACTCCACGAAAAACTGTTTGGAGATTTCAGGAATCTTGAGCTGACTACTGCCTTTATTAGAGTCACTAATGTAGAAGTCTGAAGGCAAACGAGATATCAGGAACCTTGAGCTGACTACTGCCTTTATTAGTCACTAATGTGGAAGTCTGAAGGCGAACCACGAAGAAGAAGAAGATATTAGAAGGAAGAATCCACTTTCTATAGGCATTTTACATTCTAGTTTTTTTTTATTATTTTTTTTTTAATTTTCTTATAAAATTTTGCCTCGTTTTAGAGAGGCGCATTCAACCTAGTCACAAAGTCCGTCGGTTATATTAAAGTGCATGTCCAAATATAAAAGACCGTTTGATCTGGAATATACTGTGACAACAGAAAAGACTGAAAGAAAAAGATACAGAAAACGATAAGAAAAAATTAGAATATTCTGGACAGTTTAACAACGTGATATGGAAAGAAGTCGACGACAGAACACAGTACTGGGGGCAATAAGTTATGACGAGACATGCTCATCAACGCCAGCAAACATGCTACCTGAAGAAGAAAACCTCATACATAAGGTGTTTGTGTGCTTGTGTGTGTGCTTGTGTGTGTATATATACACCGTAAGTGTAAAAATAGATAACAGCAGCAAGGAAAAAAATGTGAGAGAAAAATGATGAATACTTTAACTACATGCAACAGTTTAGATTAAAAAAAAAAAAAAATTAATTCAATTTGGGAAACGCGATACTACTAACGCGCTCTAATATAAACGACGGACCTTGCGTGTTTAGGTTAAAAAAGGGAGTACCCTGACAGAAGGTGACAAATGTTTTGTTTGTTACACGAACAAACTGTAATAACATCTCGGCCTGAAATTTCTTCTTTTTTTTGTATTTTAATAAAATGTTGCGTTATTCTACCACTGTCTCATATTTAAAAACAAAATGCATACTTTACATGCTCAAGGGCTGCTCATATGTTTTTGTTTTTGCTCATACTTAGCTGCCAAAGTTACGTTTTCCACACGAAAGGTGTGTTTTGCAAGTTTTAAGGAAGGGTGATGAAAAATGCACCTGTAGTATGCAGTTAGCCAAAATATTTCCCGACTTCGACTCCTAACTCCACCTATCGTAAAAGGCGCGACCCCGATTCACAGCCCTAGTAGTAAGCATGTCTTCCTCCAAATATGAATTTGACTATTTTCGCACGGCTGTGATAAAACACTCTATGCGCTTATGCTCCATTTAGGCGGCGTCCAGCCCCCACCTCAAATTAAGTTGTCTTTCTGAAGAGCGTCAGAGAGCAGCGGATCTCCCTTTCTGTGTCTCCTTAGAAACTCCCCGAAAGCGTAAAAGGGATTAATCTGCAACTTATATGGCGTGCAATATTAATAATAATAATAATAAATTGCTACAGAAACCAGCGCCAAACAATGTCAATGCTGCACTTCCTGAAGGAGAAAGCAGTGCTCTCCAGGTTGTTCGTTGTGACGCCACTCCGTAAAGAGCTCTTGCACATCATTGAATGAATGAAACGTTCTTCAGACTATCTCTTATTATTGTTCTTCTCGCACGGTTTCTTTTGATTCCTTTTATCCGCTTACCCTCATGGTGAACCCAATGTAGCGCCTGTATGTTTGTTGTTCATGCATTCGCCAGCACATGACCGATATATGACCATCGTCTTTTCCTTATATAGTCGGAGACATATTTCTGCCTAGAGTCTTCTCTTATTTGTCGATTAGTCTTGAATTCTTTCCAACTGATGTTCATGAGTTTTCTAAGATGTCTTAGCTTCAAAACTGGAAAACACTTCGCGTTCTACTCAAACTTAGGTTTATCGTCAACGCCAGAAAGACGAAAGTGTGACATGAAAAAAAAAAATTAATAATACACACAGGTATGTTTAAGGCACTCGTGAGAAATAAAGAAGCAGAAGACTAGACAACAGGAAAACAACAGAAGTGATAGGCTTAACAGGAATCGAACCTAGGATCTTCCGAACAAGACCACCGCCTAGCTAAGGGGACCAAATCGTTAATATCCTCTCTTCCAACTAGGCACTACATAAATAGTGCTTCGTAGACAGGTCTAGCACGATCTCTCCACGTAACCCGGATAAGTACCTAAGGACGACCCAGACTAATTATTTATTTATTTACTGCTTACAGGCCTCGGGCTTCCCCTCCTCATTTGTTTATACAAGGAAAAACAATGGACGGCAAAAGTGGCTGAACATTTCAGAAGAAAAAGGATGCACCATTATATAAGCCATACTCAACCCGCAGGAATGCAAACTCTAACCCCCTACAACGCTTAGTGAGAATAATAAAATAATCAAGTAAAATAATATGTCTATGTTCATAGTCCATGTTAAGTGTCTATGTCAGAGGTCGGCAACCGGTCGATCGCGTCCCACCTTTCGATCGCGTCCTACCGGTAGATAACGTCCCACCGGTATATCACAGGGGATGATTTGGTAGTTCTTTAAGTGACGAAGGGGGGGGGGGGGGGGAATAAAGTATGTTTAAGTTAGATACATTTCGGATTAGCTCTCTCCATACATTTAAAAAAGTCACTTCGATTACGGAAACAACAGCAAATGGATTGATTTGCCGTTGCCCTAAAGACGCCAATAGGCGTGATGGGAAACAATGGCAAAGAAAACCTATCTGCTGTTGCCCTAAGACGCCACTAGGCGTAATGGCCATTGACTGCTTTGACGGTCGGTGGCTAAGGACGGAAGAAGAAGAAGAAGATACATTTAAAAACGTGATATTCCCAGGAACAAAGGCACTTTGTTTCCACGTTCCAACTGGAAACCCACGAGCTAGGTTAATAAAATTCACTTCATTTGAGAACTGTACAAGATATGAACAGGATATTTTCTTTAATCTGAAGGTAACGTTCAGTAAAACATAATTTAGTTTGAATATTCCACAGAATTGCAAGACGTGATCGAAGATAAAAGTTATAATATACTTCCTGCAAATGCTATGAAACCCGAACACAAACATTATATTGTTTTTCAAAGTAGATCTTTTGTGAACTCAGTGTTTGTAAAGTAGACCCCACATTACCTGGGTTGCCTACCGCTGGTCTCTGTTAAAAGGTAATGGTAGTTCTATTGCAGATATTTCCGTAAGGGGTGAAGTGTTTGAGACTACACTTTACTAGGTCCAGCTTAATGAGGTATGGTGAGCAGTTCCCTTTCTCGCTGCCTTTGCCGTCCCTAACTCAAGAGCAGAGTCAGGTACCAATTTACAGCTGGGGAGACTGGAGCGTAACGATACAGGTTTAGATCCCGGAAAACCAGTATCTTTGCCGCGACAGACAAGTGGTTTAACCGCTCAGCCAGTCGGGCGCTCATTTCACTGAGCTTAAAGTCTAATGTAACTCTTTTTTTTTTTGACTGGAGGTTCAACCGAGACACAAGGTCCGACGGTTATATTAGGACGCATGTCCTAATATAAAAGACCTTGTGGTCTAATAACAGTGAAAAATGTAGCTCAAGTCCTCTAAACAGATGAAGAAGTTAGGAAGGCTGTTGGGGGAGGGGGGTGTGAATAAAATAAAGGAAATCCAAGATCAGCTGCAGGCAACTCAGGAGCTGCGGGAATCTACTTTAGAAACACTGAGCTATCTAACATACCAACCTTGATAAAACCATGCCAGCAGAGTTAAGTGGAAAATCTTTTTCAGAATAACGTTATGGCTACCGTGCAGAGCTTTTAAATGCCCCCTGGGGGGTGGGGGTGTAGTACGAAATTTCCTTAGCTTAAGAATTCTTAATTTTTTTTTCCTCTCCACCACCTAAGGACCGATCAAATCATCACTTTACATCGGTAGTGTAAAGTTTACGAAAGAAAAAAAACACCAATAGTGTAAAGTGAATGCATGAAAAACCTATCATATAGAAAGGGAGTTAACAAAACAATGATTAAGAAGTTACTGGACACACAATTATGGCACTTGCAAAGGGAGCAAGAGAAAATGCAGATAACTCTTCGGAACAGAACGTTGTGCATGCATGATCGCTAACGCCAGTCGACGGTATAGTTGAAGATGTTAAATGTACCTCTAAAGATACCACAACATTTTCTTATCGCGATCGACTGGTATTCGACCTCTGTCCTAGATGATAGGCTGTTATAAGATAATAATCAATAAATACATAAATAAAATCTTTATTCAACAATCGTGGAACGTTCGGTGCCTGGTCATGTACATAAGTCTGTTATTTTCAACGAACTGACAAAATAAATCCAAAATGAATTACAGATAATCCGGCACCACGCATTCTTCTACAGCTAACGAACACGGAGAGTGAACTACTCATTTGTTCTGATTAAATATAAACGCTAAGCACACTGAGCTCCCTGTATTATAAAGTAATAGTTGACACACAACACTGGTTGAGAGGTAAAATGGGATGAATAGAAAGCAGATCAAATCAAGCGCACACGAAAGACAAACAGAGAATGTAAAGGCACGTTGTCCAATACCGACAGAGTAAAGTGTACCAAAGGACAAAAAAAAAAAAGACAGATGGTGTACATCGCGTGAAAGAAAGACAACCGACAATGTAAAGTGTAAAAAGGTCAAGGTAGTCCCATAGGACATACTGCCGTAGGGTAGTGAAGTTAGAGACTTCACTATACGAGGTCCAGCACTGAGAGGTGCGGGGGGGGGGGCAGTTCCCTTTCTCGCTGCCTTTTCCTTCCATGACTGAAGAGAAAAGTCATGTACTCTTTTACAGCTGGGTAGACCTGAGCGTGTCGACACCGTGAATAGATCCCGGTACCTATGCCGCGAGAGGCCAGCGCTCTCTAACCAAGAGTAAAAAGTGTACGAAAGAAAAGTCGATAGTACAAAGTGCACGAATAGAGTAAAGAGACGTTGTCAAATACTGATAGTGTAAAAAGTGTACGGAAGAAAAGTCGATAGTACAAAGTGCACGAATAGAGTAAAGAGGCGTTGTCAAATACTGATTGTGTAAAAAGTGTATGAAAGAAAAGTCGATAGTACAAAGTGCACGAATAGAGTAAAGAGGCGTTGTCAAATACTGATAGTGTAAAAAGTGTACGAAAGAAAAGTCGATAGTAAAAAGTGCACGAATAGAGTAAAGAGACGTTGTCAAATACTGACAGTGTAAAAAGTGTACGAAAGAAAAGTCGATAGTACAAAGTGCACGAATAGAGTAAAGAGGCGTTGTCAAATACTGATAGTGTAAAAAGTGTACGGAAGAAAAGTGGATAGTACAGAGTGCACGAATAGAGTAAAGAGACGTTGTCAAATGCTGATAGTGTGAAAGTGTACGGAAGAAAAGTCGATAGTACAAAGTGCACGAATAGAGTAAAGAGACGTTGTCAAATACTGATAGTGTAAAAAGTGTACGAAAGAAAAGTCGATAGTACAAAGTGCACGAATAGAGTAAAGAGGCGTTGTCAAATACTGATAGTGTAAAAAGTGTACGGAAGAAAAGTCGATAGTAAAAAGTGCACGAATAGAGAAAAGAGACGTTGTCAAATACTGATAGTGTAAAAAGTGTACGAAAGAAAAGTCGATAGTACAAAGTGCACGAATAGAGTAAAGAGGCGTTGTCAAATACTGATAGTGTAAAAAGTATACGAAAGAAAAGTCGATAGTACAAAGTGCACGAATAGAGTAAAGAGGCGTTGTCAAATACTGTACGAAAGAAAAGTCGATAGTACAAAGTGCACGAATAGAGTAAAGAGACGTTGTCAAATACTGATAGTGTAAAAAGTGTACGAAAGAAAAGTCGATAGTACAAAGTGCACGAATAGAGTAAAGAGACGTTGTCAAATACTGATAGTGTAAAAAAGTGTACGGAAGAAAAGTCGATAGTACAAAGTGCACGAATAGAGTAAAGAGACGTTGTCAAATACTGATAGTGTAAAAAGTGTACGGAAGAAAAGTCGATAGTACAAAGTGCACGAATAGAGTAAAGAGACGTTGTCAAATACTGATAGTGTAAAAAGTGTACGAAAGAAAAGTCGATAGTACACAGTGCACGAATAGAGTAAAGAGACGTTGTCAAATACTGATAGTGTAAAAAGTGTACGAAAGAAAAGTCGATAGTACACAGTGCATGAATAGAGTAAAGAGACGTTGTCAAATACTGACAGTGTAAAAAGTGTACGGAAGAAAAGTCGATAGTAAAAAGTGCACGAATAGAGTAAAGAGACGTTGTCAAATACTGACAGTGTAAAAAGTGTACGAAAGAAAAGTCGATAGTAAAAAGTGCACGAATAGAGTAAAGAGGCGTTGTCAAATACTGATAGTGTAAAAAGTGTACGAAAGAAAAGTCGATAGTACAAAGTGCACGAATAGAGTAAAGAGGCGTTGTCAAATACTGATAGTGTAAAAAGTGTACGAAAGAAAAGTCGATAGTACAAAGTGCACGAATAGAGTAAAGAGGCGTTGTCAAATACTGATTGTGTAAAAAGTGTACGAAAGAAAAGTCGATAGTACAAAGTGCACGAATAGAGTAAAGAGGCGTTGTCAAATACTGACAGTGTAAAAAGTGTACGAAAGAAAAGTCGACAGTACAAAGTGCACGAATAGAGTAAAGAGACGTTGTCAAATACTGATAGTGTAAAAAGTGTACGAAAGAAAAGTCGATAGTACAAAGTGCACGAATAGAGTAAAGAGACGTTGTCAAATACCGATAGTGTAAAAAGTGTACGAAAGAAAAGTCGATAGTACAAAGTGCACGAATAGAGTAAAGAGACGTTGTCAAATACTGATAGTGTAAAAAGTGTACGGAAGAAAAGTCGATAGTACAAAGTGCACGAATAGAGTAAAGAGACGTTGTGAAATACTGATAGTGTAAAAAGTGTACGAAAGAAAAGTCGATAGTACACAGTGCACGAATAGAGTAAAGAGACGTTGTCAAATACTGATAGTGTAAAAAGTGTACGGAAGAAAAGTGGATAGTACAAAGTGCACGAATAGAGTAAAGAGACGTTGTCAAATACTGATAGTGTAAAAAGTGTGCGGAAGAAAAGTCGATAGTACAAAGTGCACGAATAGAGTAAAGAGACGTTGTCAAATACTGAAAGTGTAAAAAGTGTACGATAGAAAAGTCGATAGTACAAAGTGCACGAATAGAGTAAAGAGACGTCAAATACTGATAGTGTAAAAAGTGTACGAAAGAAAAAAAACACCAATGGAGTAAATGTGAACGCATGAAAAATCTATAGAAAGGGAGTTAATAGAACAATGAAGAGGAAGTTACTGGCCACTCGATTATGGCACTTGAGAAGGGATAATGAGAAACGGTAGATAACACTTCGGTACGGAACGTATAGCATGCATGATCAATAACGCCAGTCGATGAAGTAGTGGAAAGTCTCAATTTTACCTCTAAATATTAAAAAAAATATTCAGAAGAAAGGTTGGCATACGGGCCTTAGAAGCAACTAGATACGCCAGTGTGTTTCCAGGGCCTGAAAGGGCAGCAAAGACTACTGTACCCATCCACGTATGCTGAAGAAGGCAGTTAAACAAGGTTGGGCATATGGTCAGGTTACCCCATCCGTAAAAACTTCAGCAACAATCACTGCAGTCAGAAATATGAACAAGTATCTAAAGCAAGGACACTCTTACCCTGTGTCAGATTCCTGTGTCGAACCCGTCACAGACCTGATGTACTTCAGACTGTAAGATTAGTTAACAAAGAAACTTAACATGGACAATGAACATTGTAATTCAAGTAATTAAATTCAGAAGCCCAGGTCGGAATGGGGCATTTCATCAGTAAGTTTCCAGACATAATAAGGAATAAACCGTAAGAAGTCTGGACAGTTGATTCAACGCATTTCACGTAAGGGAACCTTCAGACTTGGAATGTCCGAACAGTAAACAAAAGAAGCAAGAATCGTGCAGCTAGCAGCAGAAATATTATTATTATAATTTTTTTTTTTAAACCTAAAAACTGACACTTTAGAACTGAGCGAAAAAAGTCGGAAGGGAATAGACAAAAAAAGAGGAAACTGAACACATAAAAAAAAAAAAATAGTGATATCCGCAGGGCACGAAGAAGAAAACGTTCCTCAAAGTCGAGGTGTCAGGCCTGAGCTGCCAAAAAAGAACACAATGGAGATGGCAAACAGCCTCAAGCTGATCACTGCTTTCTCTGAAAATATTCAACACGATATACAAGAGCCTATAGGATAAATGATCCCGTTACATGCCCATTGAGGCATATTGAGAATATGGTGTTAGGCCCATATTTTCTTGACCACCGGCACACTAGGGGTGATGTGGTCAGCATCACATTGGCCGCCTTAACCTTCCAGAGTTAGTCTGGTACCCAATTCACTAGGCTGGATCAATCCCGGAGCTGTTTGAAAAAAAAAAAAAAAAAAAAAAAAACCCACCTCAACTGGGGATCGAACCACGGACCACCGAGCTGGGAATCCAGTGCTACTGTGGCTCTATTTAACTGTATAAGATTTTTGTTGGGATCTCTTCACACCCATGTGCATTTGTTTCCCGACATAGCTTTTCTGTACTAGTTAATTAAGCAGTATACACCTTTTTTTCCCACAGCTATTGGTAAATTCATTAGGCACGTGCAAGTCCGAGTGGTCTCTGAAGAGAAAAAAGAGAGAATAGAACTACATTATTCCCCAGGCATGGCGCATTAATATGAGGTCGTGCGTGGGACTGGCAACCTCATCACGTAGAACAAATTGTCACAGAAACAACTGCTGCACAGGCTAGCTGCAAGTGGTGGCTCCATGATCCGTAAGGAGCGAAAGAAAAAAAAAACGATAGTGATTATACAATTTATTAGGCCATAGCTCGCGCTGGGAGCGTGCACACGTTCAGACAATGTTACAACAGCACATTCTGTGTTGTTGCACGCTTTTATATTTAACTTCACTTGTATATCACTTTCAAATCTTGCAATCGATTTTTCAATCACTTCTGAAACTTGGCATAGTTGTGTATTACCGATGACAATACAATAATCAGTCAATTATTAATAATTTAATATTGTAGTTATGACATTATGAGTAATTAAAGTTTTTCGTAAAGAAATGTAAACAAATCAGGGGTCATAATCAAGTTAATAAAAAATTCAAGAGTACGTGGTGTCCTTTATTTTTTTCTATGCGTAAAACAGGGCAGTACTCAAACAAGTGTCTTGCTAAATCAAGGGAAACAATCCAAATTATGAATCAAAGGAAAGTAGAGTTCGATCTCTAGATGGCCTTCAAATTAAAGAAATTAATTGCACCAAATTAACAGGCACAAAGCCATGTAATATTAAAGCGCTAAAAGAAATGGATCGCTTAAGAAATTTTAGACCAGATTTACAATAAGTAAAAATATTGTTTATGTTTTAGTATGTCATAATTTTTCTAACACTAAAAAGAAGAAAATAAAAAATAAAATATATTTTTTTAAAAACACATTAAAAAATGCTCTATGAACCCAAAAATAATTTTTCAAGGAGTTTATTGTTAGCAGTCAAAAATGTAACATCAAATTGACAAAAAGCGTGGGGCGCTGATTCTGCTTTTTTATTCAGATTGTTCTAGTATTCATTATGATAATAGTTTGACATTTTTGTAATTTCCTCATAAGTACTTCGATTAATTATTAATATCATTACTTAATACTTACTTCATTACGTATATACTTCACTTTAAGTGCGTACGTGTACTTCTTCTCCACCACTCTCACACGTGCCACAAGTGTCACGTTTGGGATTGAGGGGGATGATGTTGAGGATTGTTGCATGGTCAGCGAGCATTTTTGGTTTGAACTTGATTCAGATGATCGCATCATGCAACACCTCACTTGGACCGAAATGAAACAGTTCGCATGTGGCGATGTATGACGCGTGAGACTAAGTTACGCAGAGTCTTTGTGTGGCTTGCGGGCCCTATGGCCGTGTTTCAAACGTGTGGCATGGCCACTTATCCAAAGTGTTTCGAATGTGTGGCATGGCCACTTATCCAAGTGTATAACCGTCTGTGTTCGGGCTTTTAAGCCGATATAATAATATGTGGATACAGACCTGAGAGTCTTTGTGTGGCCTTCGAGCCGTATGGCAGTGTTTGGAATATGTGGCATGGCCACTAAGTATGATAGTGTATAACTGTAAAATTATATTACGGTAATGTAAAACTGGTAAAGCAATAAATAAATAATGCGTAAGGACCATTGAGTCCGAAGATATAAGTCGGTATTACAAGTATATTAACCGCAATAATTTATTAGTAGCGTAAGTCGTGAAATGCGAAACGCAGTTATAAAATGAAAGGCTGATAGAGCCCGGCGATGGATGCCAAAGTGAATTAATAATATGTCAAAGTTCTTGAGATGTATATTAGGCAGTGTCCCTAATAGAACTATTAGCAGAATGATTAATTCTGTATAAATATAATAAGTATACCAAGCATTTGGTTACAAGATATTGAATGTTAAGTAAACGGCAAAGTAACAGACGTGTAATGTCTGATAAACTGTGAACTCTAAGACTGTGCTATATCAAGTGTTCTTTAACGTGAAACATATTAGTGTTGGTAAATCATGATGGAAAGTTGTGTGATGATTAAATGATTATAAGTCATCAAAACGAGACTTGTTAAATGGAAAACCGTTCTACAGTTCCAGTTTCAAATGTTGTATGCATTTTGACCGTTAACCTTCAAGGTCGGTTCAGAATAGAACACTTCAATACCAGCTGCTAATAATAGCAAGAAATAAACACTGTCAGTCTTTAAAGAAATTAACTTCTGCTTTATATTTCATTAGACACTTAATTAATAACTAATTCTCAAGACCTAAGGTCTTTTATATTTGGACGTGCGCCCTAATATAACCGGCTAGGTTGAACGGGACGCGCCTCGCCAAAACGAGGCAAAATTTTATTTTAAAAAAAAAACCAAAAAATTAGACACTTATGGAAAAAATATATGATAAACGCTTAAGCGCCCCACGCTTTTTGTCAAGTTGATGTTACGTTTTTTGACTGCAAGCTATAAACTCCTTGAAAAATTATTCTTGGGTTTTTAGTGTATTAAAAGCAAGTGTTTAAAATATTTATTTTTTATTTTTGAGAACAGCAGAGATAGCGTCAAACGTCGGCTAAGATAAACATATAACCACCACAAGAAAACACAACTTGCCCTTTGTGTTCTTAGCAAATCTTTATAACGTATTTCTCTTCTTATCTTTAGCTTCGAGTGTCATAAATACTGTCTTTGTTTTCGTTACTGTTTGTCTTAACAGCTGTCTTTGTTTTCATTATTGTTTTTAAAAAATAGATCTGCAAATACGACCGTTATAAAAGGTATGTCTAAGAACAAGAAATATCTGTGTGTTACCGGGACCTGAAAGGGGAGTAAAGAATAGAAACACTATAACCTGCCATGCATGTCCTAAAAGCGATTAAGGAGAGTTAAGCATGGGGCCGATTACCCCGTCCTGTAGACATTTTAAACCACAAATAACTTCAACACACACACATGGAAAGAACTTGACCTGATGGCACGTGACAGAAGGACTTGTATGTGTTTGTTGAAGGCCTATGCTCCTTGGGGAGCTAAAAGGTATTACTGGGTCCCAAAGATGCAGCAATAGAGAATGCAGTCAGCGACCCATAGCTTGACTGCTTGCTGACCAAGACCCTACTCCACCTCCACGTGGTGGTCCTGGAAACAGGCTGCATCACTGCAGTCTGGCTGAGAGAGTAGGGATCGAAGAGGGAAGGCAAAACCGGTCCCAAAAAATGCCGTGCTGAAGTCGGATGTGTCGGCCGAAAGGCGCAGATATCGCAGCTCCGGCGTAAACAGACACAACGCAACCAACGTCCTTTTCAGGACGAACGAGGAAGGAAGGAAGGAAGAAAAAAAGGTATTACTTATTGATAGAAAGATCAAGAAAGATAACAATAACCACGTGTCACATATGAAGTGCATAAAAGCCACGTGTTATATAAGAACCAAGCAAAAAGCAGCGTTCTATAATGAGAAGTATTTTAAATAACAGATCTTTTATCGACAGAAGCAAGACAGACAGCTTTTCTGGGTTATACACAGCCGATCTCGCCATATGGATGCGACTCATGGACATGTAGTAACCAAGTAAGAAAATTCATGGAAGCCACAGAGATGTTACTTTACGGCAGAATGTTAATGATACCATTCATTCATGTATTCGTCCATTCAACCATTCATTCACTCAGTCACTCATCAATTCATTTATCAATTCACTCACTTATTCATTCATTCACTCACTTAATGCATTCATTCATTCATTCACTCACTAATATCTTCACACACTAATTCATTCATTCACTCATTCATTCATTAATGCACTGACTCATTCATTAATTCGCTCACTCATTCATTCATTCACTCACTCACGCATTAATTAATTCATATATTCATTTATTTACTCATTCATTCATTCACTCATTCGTTCACTCACTCATTCATTCATCCATTTACTCACTCCCCTCATTCATTCACCCATTTAATCATCCATTCACTCATTCATTCATTAATTAATCCACTCATTCATCCACTCACTCATTCATTAATTTCCGAATTCATTCACTAAATCATTAATTTACTAATTCATCACTCAATCATTCATTAACTCACTCATTCATTCATCCATTCACTCACTCATTCATTTATTTATTCACTCATTCATTCAGTACTCATTCATTCATTCATTTATCAAATTAATTCATTTATCAAATTAATTCATTCATTCATTCAATCAATCAATCAATCAATCAATCAATCAATCAATCAATCAATCAATCATTCATTCATTCATTCATTCATTCATTCATTCATTCAATAATTCACTCACCACTCATTCATTCATTAATTTATTCGCTGATTTGTTCATTCATTCTCTTTCATCTCCTTGTGGAGCACACGCCTCCAACAACTTCACGCCAAGCCTTCCCGTCCAGTGCCATCCGTTCAAGGACTTTTCCCATCTCAAGAATACCAGGGACATCTAAAAGCAGTAATGGGGATGACCTGACAGAGACCAGTGCGCAATGGAAGCTTACTACTCACTTTTATCACCATCATTTTCCATTTCGCACCTGTCGGAGCATACAGTCACCCCAGGAACTGACCCCCTAAAGAAAAGCATGCACACGCTTTAGCAGCGGTGGTTTCTGTCCCAATTTGTTTTAGATGATGAGGCTGCCAGCTGTATACTTACTTACTTACTTAGTCGTTCCCCTTCTACCGTGAGGTGTAGAGGTTTGGAAGAAAGAGCGCCAGACCATCCTATCGGCTGTCTTCCTCCTGGCCTGGTTCCATTCTAGTCCTCGGTCCTTCAAAGATTGTCTAATGTTGTCCTCCCAGCGTACTCTGGGTCGTCCTGGGGATCTGGATCCCTAGATCTTTGTTTCCCATGCTTGTCGTGGTAGCCGATCTTCTCCCATTCTGCAGACATGGCCAAACCATCTTAGTTGGGACTGTTCTACTTGGGTCTGCAGGGGGTGGGATTTTAGGCCTTGACGTATCGTCTGGTTGCGGACCATGTCTCTTCTTGTTACTTCAACCACCTTCCTCAGATACCTCATTTCTGAGGTTTGGATCTGGCTTTTATGGGTTGTAGTCACTGCCCATGACTCGCATCCATATGTCAAGAGCCAGCTTTATGCACAACCTCATATTAGTGGCCATGTACGTCATGCTTAAGGGAGAAACAGTCCTATTCTTTTTGTGTCTCACCAGTGACCCGTAGGAACTAAACGGGTAGCCCAGCCCCACACATAATGTGCGAGTAGCCCAGCCCCCACATATAATGTGCGAGTAGCTAAAACAAATGGAAGAAGAAAGCCACAGCTGTGACGTATCCAAATCACATCAAAACCACGCAGAAAAAAAAAAAAAAGTTACGCGTTAACACCACGCGCCCACACATTTGCGCACACAGGCAAAAGGTCGAACTATCATCTACCTGAAGTATTCTCAGTTCAACGTGTGTGTGTGTGTGTGTGTGTGTGTGTGTGTGTATGTTTTAGTTCTAACAAAGCTACAACTTTAGTGTGAATAGTCAAACAAGCTTAAAGAATACTGTGTAATGAATAACGTTTCCACTATCAGCCTACAGCAGGCCTGGGCAGAGGCGGATTGACTATGAAGCTTCAGCTTTCAGGGATCCCAAATCCAAGTGGACCCCAAAAATAAACCAAAATGAGTGAAAGTTAATTCCAGTCCACTTCCGTCTCTTGCATATTGCCAAAATGTCCTTGTGGTTCACAGTCTTGTGAGTCGTTTCATGATGCACATATAAAAACTGTCTTAACTGAGATATTGACATTTAACTATGTGCTTTCTGCATGTCATAGATGTAGAGGGAGATGAGGGAGACTTCAGTAGGGCGGATGGATATGAAAAAAAAAACAATCTAAAAAAAAAGAAGTGATTCATCTTTCTAGGACAAATCCAGTTTTCTGCATAATAAATTTATTTCCCTTCCCCTTCTCTTCTCTTCTTTGATCCATAACCACCAACCGTCAAAGCAGTCAGCGGCCATCACGCCTGGTGGCGTCTTGTAGGGCAGCAACAAATTGATTCAACTTTGCTCGGTCGGCGGCCATCCTACCATAGAGAAGCACAGAATGTACACAGCTTTCATACAGTCTTAATTTGGTGTTTGTCCCTTCCCTTAATACTTTTTTTTATTTTGATAAAAGGAGCCCCTCCAAGACTTCAAGCTTCAGGGTCCCCAAAATGTAGATCCGCCACTGGGCCTGTGCACACTGAAGCATACCAAGATCTACTTCTAATTTTTTTTTTCAAACGAGGCTGGGATGTACCAAATACCATTTTGTCATTGTTACAGTTTTTCCATGTAAATAATAAAACAACTCCATGTGGATGCGAAATGGAAAAAAAGCATTACAATGCAGTCCTTGTTCTGGAATGCGCAGGTAAAGAGAGGCAGAGGTAGACCAACAAAAACACATGGATCAGAGAGCTGGACACGGAGTATTTTTTTTTTTTTTTTTTATCGTACGCCCGCTTATTACTCGTGGCGAAATCTCCGGTTAATCTGTCTAACCGGATACTGATTTTACGTAACCCTTTTTTCCCTGTACATTGACAGTTGTCCTCTCGCCATTCAGACAGATACTGCAGATACTCGCCGATGTCGGAGGTATCCATTAGAGCTAGGCGGCTCAGGAACCGTTCAGGTTATTCCAGTCCCTGGTCGACGACACTCAAATGTCTTTGTCAGGGCTCGAATTATTCCAGTCCAAGTCCCGGTCGACGACACTGTTTCAAATGTCCTCGCCAGGGCTCGAACCTGAATCACCCTATCGCCAGCGCAGTGTGGTAACCATTACACCAGCTCGGCTCCCCTACACAGAAGTGAAAATGATGAGGAAAACTGGAAAGAACTTCAGCTGATCACACGTGACAGGAGGACTTGGCATGTGTTTGTTGAAGGCCTATGCTCCTTGGGTAGTTAAAGGGTATTGACTGATTGACTTTCATGGTTTTTCAATGTGAAAAATAACAGTACTGCATATGGATGTGAAATGAAGATAGCATTTCAGGCAAATAAAAATATTTATTAACTAAAGACAAAAGTTATGTGCAAAATATTCTACCTTTTAAAATGAAAGAGTGAATTACAGAATTAGAAAAACAAATTAGAGACTTTTATACACCAGGCAGTCCACCTAAAATATCTTAGCGGTCCACAGGTGGGCCGCTATCAACGTTTTGTCCAACCCGGCCTTACAGACCGTAAGCATTTTTAGAACGCATTTTTTCACAGCAGGTTTAAAGTGACAAACAAGGGCTCCCATACTTGTGAGCTAGCTCTTTGGTGCAAAAAGTCAACACATTCGAGCACGGGAACTGAGTGTGCGATACAAGTGGGGACGTGAAGAAAAAATGTCAGAGGTTGGCGTGCTCATTTCCGAAAATAGATGCACCCATCTAACGCGGTATTCATTCGTCGCGACAAACACGGGTATAGGGGAAGGTGAGAGTAGACCACACGTCCTTGACCGATTTTTATTTCACTGCATTTGGAACTATGGTATCTGCTACACCAGCGGCAGGCAACCCAGGAGGTGTAGAGTTTTGCTTTAGAAACACTCAGGTCTCTAAAGATCTAACTTTATGGATCATGGCTCTGAAGTCGGAGTTGCAGTCGGAAGTCGGTCGTTTATTAGTGGAATCGATAAAAAAAATATCGGGACTCCGAGTCCGATTTTTATGCCATATGACTAGTAAAAAAAACTGTAGTCGGAGTCGGACTTCAACATTCCAGGAGTCGGATAATTCTTTTGGCCGACTCCACAACACTGGATAAGATCGTGACTTTTCAGGTTTGAGAGGATTTGGAATGTGGAATAGGTGCAGCCTTTACGTAAATTTTATATCCGCCCCACGATATGTTTCCTGCAAATCAACCAACGATGAAAAATTCAAACTGAGTGATATTTTACCGAGTGTTAACTTCACTTCAAAGACAAATCATGTTTCTATTTCATGCAGTTTAAAGTGGTTTGGTACTAAGGACGATCTTCACTGCACACGGACAAATCCATAATTTCTCCGATCTACTGCCTTAGGAGGATCTCAGTACAGTGCACGAACTCCGGAAACAGAGTGAGAACTAAGTAAACAACATGAGCAATAAAAGCAAGAACACGAGATTAGAATAAAATGGCTTGGCCAAAATGGTTGTCGCCGCTACAGGAAGTACATAAAACATACTAAGTTCGGAAAAAAATTCTTTTTTTTTAACCCCCCGCCCCTCCATTCCCACCACCGCCTTACTGCAGTCCTATTCAGCTCCTCATAACTACACATCCACTACGTTGACAACAGAACAACCAGGATATCCTCTCTTTATATCAGTTTATCTTATCAGGAGAAAAATATCCTTTCTTTATGTCAGTTTATCTTATCAGGAGAAAAATATCCTCTCTTTATATCAGTTTATCTTATCAGGAGAAAAATATCCTTTCTTTATGTCAGTTTATCTTATCAGGAGAAAAATATCCTCTCTTTATATCAGTTTATCTTATCAGGAGAAAAATATCCTTTCTTTATGTCAGTTTATCTTATCAGGAGAAAAATATCCTCTCTTTATATCAGTTTATCTTATCAGGAGAAAAATATCCTTTCTTTATGTCAGTTTATCTTATCAGGAGAAAAATATCCTCTCTTTATATCAGTTTATCTTATCAGGAGAAAAATATCCTCTCTTTATATCAGTTTATCTTATCAGGAGAAAAATATCCTTTCTTTATTTCAGTTTATCTTATCAGGAGAAAAATATCCTTTCTTTATTTCAGTTTATCTTATCAGGAGAAAATTTCCTTTCTTTATTTCAGTTTATCTCGTTTCTATGTCTTTTATGTGAGAATGTCCTTATTGGCGGACATGTAGGCAACTTTCTTCTTTCGGTTCAGTAAATCGGCTAAATTTGAATTTCTGTGTTAAAGTGTATTAAGCATACTTCCCACTGAGATCAGATAGCTAGTGTGACGAAGAATGGAAAATGTCCGTAAGAGATGGCAGGACAGTGTAGTCAGGGGGCAGGAGCCAGCAGAAAAAAACAAAAGGGGAGGTAGGAAAGATGGAAAAGAGCGATTAGAGATCACCCAATCCACCAACTTAACAGACACCAGCAGACCACCATTTTCCGCCTGAGAACTGGTCACTGCAGATTACTAGGCCACCTCTATTACCTTAATCTATCTCATACAAATGAATGTCCATGTGGAACTGGAATCCAGACCCCCGAACACATTCTCCAAAACTGCCCAACCCACGATGACCCACGACGTCTGACCTGGCCACGGGGTGCTCAGCTCAGGCAGAAGCTATGGGGCTGCCGCGTTGACCTGGAAAAGACTGGACTTCGTCTTGGCGACAAGCCTGCAGATTTAGCATGACTACAAAATGAACGCAGATGATGATAAAATAGCAGAAGAAGAAGAAACCCAGGGTAACCGGAGCCTCAATGGCAGAGCCAGCAAAGAAGGCCGGTGATACACTTGCGGTTCTGTTTCACAAGGAACAAAATTACAGATGATGATGACCTCTTCATACCAAGTATACATTCACAGAATGCATAAGTTAGCGGCATTAAAAAACGTCAGTCGACTAACACGTGTTTTAAAAAAAAAAACATTCCCCACTGTTCTAGTGTTATGCTCTATTTCCTTACATATTCAATTAAAAAAAAAAAGAAACAAACAAACAAACGCAAAAGATTTGGAAAATAAATTTCAAACTACACAGTAAGACACACCTCATGGTGGGTTATTGTGCAAGTTCGTGGGGATTTTGTGAATGTGTGTGTTTTGTGTGGTTTTTTTGTGTTAAGGCGTAATACAACTGTGCCCCGTATAGTTCTCTGGGAGTATCTGAAAAGAGAAACAATAATATGAATATTGCTCCCTCACGCATGTCGTAAGAGATGATTAATGTGGGGTAGTGCATGGGACCAGTAAACCGCATTATCAATATATATAAAATCCCAGTTTTTTTCTGTCACTAACGCTAAGGGATGCAACTGTGGTTGAAAGTTAGACATTAATTGTATTGTTTCCCTTATATGTGTGACCGCTTGGCATACACTAGCATTTATACGTGCTATAATAGAATAAGAATGACAGACGTTAAGCAGATACGGCGTTTTTGCACAAAACGCAGGATCACTAAAAGTTCAGTTGACAGTCATGGCTGTGAGCGGCATTGTAGAGCAGTCCCAGAAAATAATATTGAATGGAAAATTTTGTGAAAGTGAGAGTTGCTATTTTTTTTTTTTTTCCGTTGTTAGAGAGAGAGACGTGTGGAAAAAGTCGAAAAGCTGAGAAAACGTTTGCAAATGTAGATAATTGTACCGTGTGAAAAAGAAAGCATCGTGTGAAAATTGGCGGGAAAAAAGAGTGGGCTGTATAAATAGGAGAGAAGTGCGAGAAAGGGCATGATTTCAGGATTTATGATTCCAAGGATTCCATGATTGTAGACTAGAGGATTTTTACAGAAAGCGTTAGGTGAACTTCGTCTTTGAGGATACTAAGACAAGTTTTGAAATTGACAAGTTTTTAAGTTGACAAGCTTATGTATTTTTCCTTGTGGATATACATTTTCAAACTTGGACATACCCATTATTTTGCTGAGCGTTGTATACGATCAAATCATTGTGAACTTGCAGTGCTTGTCTGATGACGTTAATAAACTCTGATTTTCTACATTGCTGTGTTTGATTTGGAATGTCACAAGTAGATTATTTAACAAACCATTATACGAGGCATTGCTTATCACTAAACCTAAAAGGGTAAGAACGGACCTGACAAGAAAAATAAACTTCAGACAGCAATCTCCATCACAGGCGGAAAGCCTGTAAACACTTGCTGAATAGAAAGGTATTGAAGAATTAGCTCTCGTCAAATATATTTACCTGCGCACAACACAATTGACTGGCCAACTAGCCCGGCCAGATATGTACTCTCCCGAAAATAGTAACACAAGGAAAAGTGCGCAAATGACGGTGTGCACAAAAATATTTATAGAATGTGTGATCCCGTATACACACATTGGGATCCTCGCTGCTGCTATGTAGTTCGTGTACTGTGTTGATGCACAGTGGTTTTTTAAAATACTTTTGAATAAGTAAAATTGCCGTTACCTATTGGTGCTTTTGAATTTAATTCCCGTCTTATGACGGGCTTTTACAAGAGTATATAATAACATGATACAGAAACGACAGCTGCAAGAGTGTTCATGGAAGTTTTGGTGCAGGCTTCTTGCAAGAGGAACCAACTGCAGAAGAGGTTCCATACTCCGTAAGAAGTAAACAAAGAAATGAATCGGCGGTCCAGGGTTCAATCCTCAGTTGAGGTGGGAATTTTTTTTTTAGACCACAAACGACTCCGGGGTCGACCCAGCCTCGTGAATTAGGGTACTCTAGGAAAGTTAGACATTAATTGTATTGTTAAATATATTGAAAAAATAGTGATGGAAGGCATGGTCCCTGGAAAAAAGGGGAAGGAGTCGACCTAGACGACGGTGGACCCAGACATCACAGAGAGTCTGAACTTGTCTTTGGCTGATGCAGGTCGACTTGCCCAGAATCGTGATGCGTTCAGAGCAGCTGTAATGGAGACAACGTTCTGGAAAGAATACGTCACATGATGATGAGGAAAGTAAAGGCGACCATCGTGATGCTGACCACATCACCCCCAGTGTGCCGATGCTCAAGAAAATATGGGCCTAACACCGTATTCCCAATATGCCACAATGGGCGTGTAGCTGGATCATATACCGTTTTATCTTTTCTGTTATCATGCAAATGACATTTCGTGGGGGCACACACAAAATATTTGGCAGGGAATAAACTCAAAAGAAATAACCGACTCTGGGCCCAACAGAGATCAAAAGCATAATAAAAAAAGTCGAATAGCAACGGAATAGACAGAAGAGTGGAAACAAATCCAGAAAGATAGACATGTTTATAAGTTGCTAAAAGATCCAACATGAACAAGTCGGATAAATAGAGAGCCAACAATTTCACGCAAGAACAAACTTATTAGACTACAACTAAGAATACGATATTTTATGATATAGGTACCCCACTGTGAAGCATGTCTTGAGAAAAAAATACTCCTGTTTTCTTACAATAGGCTGTACAATAGCATTGACATGGGGGGGGGGGGGGGGGGGGTGGGAAT